>VYWZ01000624.1:0-13418 GCA_008711595.1 Fusarium xyrophilum | reverse complement strand
CCCTTTGACGCCCTCGTGCATGGTTCGGTTGGTCTCACTGACGAGCCGGAACGATATCGCAACTGGAAAGGCCAATATTCAAACCTGGCTGAGCTGGGCTGAACCAGACCTGTCACTTGACAGCCACGGGCTGAAAAATTACCTGTCTTCTCCAATGACAGTGGCATTTCTTATTCCGAGCTGGCCTTAGATTGGCGAGGCCTTTGGCTTTTCGACTAGGTATGGCCTAGGTAATTAATGTGAAGAGAGGAAGGAGGAGCGTTATTTCCCCGTCTTGGACCTTGGTCAGAATTGGATCCTCTCCCGCTCTTTCCGCAATCTCAAATACAACAATCCTCCTCCTCCCCATCCCAAAAAGTCTCACCCTCTTTCCTTCTTCGATCTAACATTCTGCTTCTTTGGTCTCCCTTTTTTACTTTTCCCCATTCATTCCTCGTCTAAGACTGCCACCGAGACTGAGACCACCCAAAAGCAAACTAGCGAGAGCCCGTCCGTCTATTCACGACTTGTATCCTTCTGTTAGTGGGACCGTACTATCCAAACTGTCCGCGCGCACCTTTGCTTTACAGCATCGACCACTCTTAGGTCACGACTTTTACTCGAGCGTCGCAAGCAAACAAGCAAGCAAGCAGCTTCACTAGCCGCCCTCGGCTCTTCGTGTACGGCCTTGCCCTGGCTTTGTTATAAGGTACTTCGCTGTGCCCGACTGTTGCATTGCTTCGTCTCATAGCCGAGTACAGTATCCTAGTCTTTGCCTCGTTTTAGCATTTTGCGCTGCCTTTGACGCCCTGCGCTTAAGCGCCCGTCCTGTGCCGCATTCCGTACCTTACTTACCCAGTTCTTGGTACACGTCAACATTCGTCGAGGGTTGTTCCAAAGACTCCATTGTGGCGCTTACTGCCCATCACCTTTCAGGGCTCCTCGTCAGGCCATTGGCTGTCAACCACATACAGCCAAATTCGCTGTAGTTTGAGAGGCTCATATCCAATCATTGACAGCCAGTATAGAGTCTCTAACACCACTTCGCGCCTGTCTGAACATGCGACGAACACCTCATGGTGTTTCATCAGCCTCCTATTATTGCTTAATCTCGACCTGCCCGAATCCCCGGCAGCAAAGCCTATAGGCGCTGTCGTGGATCTTGACTGGTTTTCCCAGATTAGTACCAATCTCATCCTTGATCCCCACGGCTGCCTGTGGTAACGGGTGCCTGCATATATATATACATATTAACTGTAGTAAAGGCCCGTCACCCGTCGCCGGTCATGGATCCATCAACGACTCTCTTCACTTTCTTGTTGTGAGTTCGGACCATTTATTCTTTCTTTTGTCAATTGTTTTCTTCCCGTTCGTTTGCTTGTTTGCTCCCTGACTTCGCCTCTCGCTGGTCGATATTGATCCACTGCTTCTGCGGATCGCCTTGTACGGAACCGTTGAGTCGGTTCATTATATCCAATCCAATCCATCTTTACAACAATCGTTCTCTTCAGCAATTGGACCACTTTCACTCCGACTGCGTCAGCTTCGTCTCTCAGCATTCCCTTTGTGTTTCAATTATCGAACGCTGCCGTTCCATTATCTACCTCGGATCGGTACACATTACCTAGAAGTGTCTTATTTGCCGTGGTATGCTTCAATTGTCTTATTTTTGTACCCTCGCATGAAAATCATCTGAATTTAGCTCCGTCCCCGACCAGCCCCCCGGCGTGTGCCTCAAGACATGGACAGGCGTCGTGTTTTGGGAAAAAACAAAATGTTCGAGTCGCATGTTTTTCTTTTGCATTGAGGGCGTGAAAAGTCGGGGCTGAAGTCAGCGTCGAAGCTCTCTCAGCCAGCCTCTAGCTGCAGTGCTTGGTACTGCTAATATGCTGTATGCATCAAAATGGGGAACACGGCTGGGCTTGGTTGCAGACTGAAGTCTCTATCTGCAGCTAAATTTACCTTGGGATCGATCCAAGGGTTCCCTTGTCTCCCCACGATTGCCAGCTCTGTCATTTCATAAGGTTGAAGCCTATCGTACCAGATTGTTTCTCAGCTGTTACCCCTTGGTCCCCAAGGCGTGTGGCTGGCTGTGACTCACTGGAGTGCAGCTTGGTGCAATTTCCCTGCCCTTTTTTCTTTGTTTCTATTCCCCTTCCATGCCGTTCCCGGATGGTTTTTAACGACGGCCGCTGACAAGCATCCCCCCAGTCAAACTCCCCCTTCGACACAGTCCGTGCAGCTTATTGGGTCGTGGGACAATTTCAGCCAATCCCACCCCATGCAACGAGACATCCGGCGGGGCCGTGATCAGTGGAGAGGTTGCTATTCTTTTCGTGACATTGTCTGTGACGACGTTTCCGTCTCGGCTTCTGCGACGTGCGCTGGCGTAGGCGCTGGAACAAGCTCAAGCTCAGGCTCAGGTACTGGCACAGCACCTTCATATCCCAACAAGAGGCACGGTGGTCTTAAGATGGGTCATACCTATTATTACTACGTATGTTGTTCTATCCGTTTCGGTATATATCATCTTATTGCATTGCATTGCACATCACCTCATAACAAACCCATTCCTCTCCCTTGCCTTAAACTAGTGAACCCGAATACATACATCAGCACTCATTTACCCAACCACCCAAACACATTTAATCAACATCGCCTCTCTCACTTATTTCAATTCTTCATTCACTCATCCATTCATTATTTGTTTATTACTTAATCCAGTCATTCATTTATATTAACAATGGGTTTCCAGTATGAGCTAGATGGCTCGGTCGAGACACACGACCCTAGCCTCCCTTCAACCACAGCTTGCCCATACCTACCTGGTCAAACTGTCAATACTTTAATCGTTCCTGTCGAGCAGGCTCTCAGGCAGCGAAGTGCTTCCCTCACCTCTATGCGTGCTACCGATCTCAAGACCATGAATCCCGAATCCAAGTACATCACACCTCGACCTGCACCTTCAGTACCAGCCAACCACATCCCCTACCGGGTTGGCTCATCTCCATCACTAAATCACGAGTCTTCGTCCCGATCACTATCACCAGCCCCGGCGGCATGGAAGCGCTTATTTGGTCGCAAGGTGAACTCTGAGAGCGACCGTGGACGATCTCCCATCCGCAACGACTTGTCTGGTACCGCCGAGGATATCGACGAACGTTGCACGACGCCATCAGAGGGCACTCGAACAAGAGATATCTCGCCAGAATCTCTTCGACGCTTCCTATCGGATGATCTTCTTCCTCGACCTGGTTCTAATCTCAGTGGGAGACCATCTCTAGTCATCCCTGAAGATGTTGTAGAGGACAACGAGAACGATGACGACGACAACTTTGCGACTTCAGCAGCATCTGATGGACAGCCCTACGTCACTCATCTCTCGCCTCCTCCCTTCAAGCGAACTATCTCCTCCGAGTCAGTCAGAAGCTATGCCGCTAATTCAAGCTCGCTGCCTCTGCTTCCTTCAAAACCCTCTAGGAAGGACTTATTAGAGGTCAGCGGTGTACCTGCGTCGGCTGTGCTTCCTTCACGACCTAGGCTGGAGACTCTTCGGGCACCTAACACTCGAATCAACCCTGCCACGAGCTTCTTGTCGCCAGCCACACCAAACTTTCCCGAAGATGAAGGAAACAATTTCTTTGATCTTACCGATGATGAGGACGACGTTGTATCAAGTAGCAACAGTGACATCCTCGAATTTCAGCCTGTTCCTGGTATGGCCCCTACTACCGACTCCTTTGAGTGCTACAGCCTTCCAGAGCCTCAGGAACAAGGACGGAAAATTGTCGAGTCCCAGTCGGCCTATACCAAGGTCAACTCTGCATCGCTTCTTTCTCGCGGCGACAGCGGAAACTTCCTCGGTGCGCCTATCGATACCGGCCTGGACGACTTTGCGGCCGAGCTGGGCTGGATGGTAGGCGTTATTGGCACCAAGGCCAACTAGTCAACTGCAACATACTCACATAGTATCTGATACGATACAACTTAATTTTGAGCTTCGGTGCCTACCACACTCTATGGTTCAACATCGTTTCGACGGCGTTTAATACTAGTTTTCAAAAAATTTGGGTTGAACATTTGATGAACATAACACAGCGGGATTTGCATTTGGCGTTTTAGAAGGAACAAGAGGGGATAGCGCAAGCACAGACAGCTCAACGAGATGTCAGACGTACAACATTCCCCGAGGGGTAATAAGAAAAGGATCTGAGCGAATCGAGACAGACGGCCGTGTAACAATGGAATTCTAAAGGAGTATGTGAGGGAAGGGTGGTATGGTTCATGAGACGGACGATACGGCAGTTATTGAAACACGAATCTTGGATCTAAGGCGAGGATTATGGTTTGGACTGATTTGCTGTCATCTACATGTGTATGTAGATGACAAAGCGATTCAGGTGGCACAATCTTGATAGATGAGATAAGACACAATTCTAACCAACATACAACACTGGTTTTACCAGTTACACTTCTGTTACCGCGTCAAACGATGAATAGTCTCAACCGTGCTTTTGTGCTTTCAAAATGTTTTGTATTCATACAAAGTGGTACATATTGTAGTTGCTATCGTATTATCATGCCAATTCCTACCATTCAGCAGCTCTGTATCTATCCAGCGAACGTCACATAATAGTGGTCCATGCAGCTCGCGTCAAATCCTATTGAGCTGTCTGAAGTGGTGCTGGGGGATTTCCTGCGGTAGTTGATTGAGGGTTTGTTGGAGCTGGAGCATTTGGCTCAGGAGCAGGAGTAATATTTGGCGCTTCTGGTGATGCGGACGTTGTATTCATAGCCTTTGTAGGCTGAGTGACTGCCGGTGGCGCCATCTTGGGTTGTATCGTCTGATTAGGCTCAGAGTTTGGTGGTGCGGAAGCCCTTTGTTCGACCCCAGTCATCTTGTCCCCCGTAGTCGGGATACCCGACGGAACATCAGGGGTTTTTGTTTGCGGGTCCTGGGCTTGATCCGGGGTCTTGACAGAATCTTTGGCCTTGAGGGCCTCGTCAGGCGTGGAATTCTTCTCAGGCCCCTTCTTGTCAGGGTTCAGGAAGCGTTCGGGGACGCCTCGTGCAGCATATGTTCCGCTACCGACCCAAGCACCAAGGATGTGGCTCCATCGGTACTCGCCCCGGGTAAGACGTTGGATCTCCCGATACGCGTAGGCGTTGTAATAAGGAAGACCGGTACGCGGATCCCGATACCGAGCGGGATGATTTGTGATTACGCAAAGAGGCGCAGGAGAAGGTTCTGACCAGGGTTAGAGAACGTGACGTTTATTGAAGATCCATGTTAACTTACTGGAAAGCTTATTCATCTTGCGGCCAAAGATGATCTGCGTCTGAATGCTTCGATCCTTGAGGGCGTTGTCGTCAAAGTTTTGGAAGACAATGGCATTGCGGGCTCCGGTTGACGGCTGAGGAGGTTGAGTTTGAGAGTCAGGGGCTTGGGCTACAGCGGGAGTGTCGGTACTGGTCGACTCGGTAGGGAGGGCGGGTGTGATAGTTTTGGGTTGAATATTTGTTGTAGAAGATATAGGTGTGACTTCCGTGGAAGGTTTTGATGTAGGGGGTGATATAGTTGACGGAGGAGTATTATGAACAGGAGCAGTAGCAGTGAGTGTAGGACGCACGGCCCCTTGAGACGTATTTGGTGGTGCTAGGACATTGGATTTGGGGTTGCCGAAGCCCACCATAGGGGGTGCATTTCCGTTGATGCCAATACCTGGAGGAGGAGCAAGTATAGGCGCTGCCAGCACGCCGGACGGTTTAGAATCTGGTGGACGAGATAGTCCTGATGGAGGAGCCACGAAGGAGTTTGTCGTTGATGCTGACCCAGTGGGCGTAGGTGGAGGCGGGGGTGGTGCGGCGAGACCACTTGGTGGAGGATCCTGAGATCGAGGAGGGCTTGGAGCTGGCACGAAGGTCGATGGTGGAGGAGCTGGAGCAGCCAGGCTGCTTGGAGGTGTAGGCGGCGGTTGAGGAGGCGGTGGCATCGTCAACGGAGGAGGGACGTCTTCTTCAGTCTTGGGAACCGCTGGAGGAGCACCATTAGTCTTTGGAGTTGAAGGTGCACCTGTGGGCTCCGTGATATCTACAACGAGTTTTGTAGGAGTAGTGGGTTTCGTGTCTTTGGAATCGGGGGCTGCTGTAGGCTCTGCTGACGCTGTGTTTGGTGATTTGACCTGTGGAGGCTGTGATCCCTCTTTGGCGTTGGCGTTTGCAATTTCACCATTTGCAGTTGGTGTGCCACTTTGACCGACCTCCTTCTTGTCCTCTGTTGAACCAACCTTCTCCTTCTCCTTATCTTTGTCTTTGTCTTTATAATTACCCTTTGCCTTCTCGCCTCTCTTCCTCTTCTCCTTGGCAGGCTCTTCAATCACCATATGCCTTCCCATCCATTCACCAATTCCACTCCAAAATGTAACAACAGGCCCCTTCAGCGTTCTGTTATGAAGTGCCGCCAATTTTGCTCGACGTTCTTCCTCGCGCTGTTTCTCGGCCTCCTCCCAGCGATTCAAACTCTTGCTATTGCGCTTCTCAACAATGGCCGCCTCTCGTAATCGCTCCTCCTGAGTCATGGGTGGTTTCTTCATCGCCTCCAGCTTGGCAGCTCTCTTCTGCATTTGAGCCAGCTGTTTTATCCGGCGCGCCTCTCGCTCCACCATCTGTTGATGTAGCTGCTCCTTGGAGAGTCGGGTCGTTTGGCGGGAAGAGGCTCGTGTCGGTAGGTACGCGGCAGACGGCAGCCATGAAGTGCGCTCAGATTTCTTCTTAGGTCGTGGCGCGGGCTTCGCAGGTGCAGGCGTTCTCGTCGTAGGGTCGATACGGACTCTCTTGCGGAATTTGGCAGGGATAGCTTCTTGCGCCTTTCGCTTGCGCTGAGTAGCGCGACGTTCCTTGGCCTGCTTTTCCAATTCCTTCTCGCCCTCGAGGTCATCATCATTATTATCGTTTTCGTCTTCATCGTCTGAAGAGTCCATCTGGACATCTGAACCGTTCTCTTCAGCATCGGAGAAGCCCTGGTCGTTCTCATCTTCGGCGAAAAGTAGTTCGAGATCTGAATCGGGTTCCTCGTTGGCGAGCATCGACTTCATTCGATTGCCGGCGGTCGAACGGCGCTTTCGAGTTGTAGCAAGCCATTCCACCGTGTCTTCGTTATTTTTTTGGCTATCGATGTCATTGTTGGGGCCAGTAGTCTTCGGAACTTCAGCGTCACTGTCGCTGTCACTGAGGCTAGATAATGTGGAAGACAAGGGAGTCCCCATATCGGACGGTTTGGATTCCGTTTCCATCGCGAGTTATCGATTGTCGGAACGAAATAAGCGTAAAGATATCACATTGCGTATGCCAGACAATATCCAAGTTGAGATAATGAAGCAATGTTGTGTTGTGACTTTTCGCCTGGCGGGATTGAAGCTAATAAAGATAGAAGATGCAAGGTTGACGAAACGCGTTTTTTGATGGGGAGAAGCTTAGAGTTGGAGATGGTTTTTTTAGGCTGCTGACATCACTGACCGACGGAGTAGTACGATGGGTGCATTCCAGCGACACAACGCTCTTGAGATTGATTGTACAACAATCGACTGTGGATAATCTCATAATGCAATTTGTTCTGATCTTTAATATATTTCATTCGTCTAAATGTGCGAGTCTCTTGTTTAGATCGCATGTGTTCAAAGCTGTAGCCTGATCATTCGTACCTAATCAAACGCCGTGTCTCCAGTACACAAAACAGAAACTCCATCCTCATGGTTTGCATGAGTGTATCTAAAACGCTAAACTTATCATGGCTAACCGCTGAGCGGGTCCCTCTATATCGCAGCTAAGTGCCCGCAGAAGAGAGAAGAAAAATAGAAACCAAGCCGCCATAACGGGCAGAGGTGCGTGTTGCTTTGGCCAGTGGTCGATGTATGAGATACGAGAGATGGTCTGGATGTTGCTGCTAGAATTGAATCTCTCAGTGCCGATTCCTACATCTCATCTGGGGCAAATTCCACGTCTTCAACAGCCCACTCCTTGCATAGCCCAAACCAGTTACGAGTGAGACATCTCTGACTTTCTGGCACGCTCGTGCTAGGAACGTCGTCTGTTGTACCTGTGGGCGCAGCCGTAACAGGCACTTTCGTCATCTGGCCAGGTTCAGCTGTTGTTGTGGCCTCGACTTCATCGCGGCAACCCCAGAACCTTCCAGGAGTATGGCAAGTTGTCGTAGGAGTAGCATCTACGGTCGTTGTAGTGCTGCTCTCGGTAGTCGTCTTATCCTTACAACCAAACCAGCCAGGAGTCTTGCAAGTAGACGTGGAAGTCGACGTGGTTGAGGTTGTGGTCGAGGTGGGTGTAGTCTTGTCAAGACAACCCCACCAGCCAGGCGTCTCACAAGTTGATGTGCGGGTCCGAGTACGGGTAGTCATGGAGGTCGAGGGTGGTGAGGATGATGTCGTGGTGGTATCGGTGCCATTGCTTTCGTACATCTTCCACTGAGCACAGTCCCTGCATTCAGGAGTTCGTCTGCACTCGGGAACACCATCGTATTTCTTGATGACATCGTCAATGACAGAACGGATCCGATGCGTACCGATTCCGACCCTCCATCCCTTATCGGCGACAACGTCGTACACACATTCGTAACCAGCATGGCATGCGCTTTCCATAGCATAGCCACCATAGGTGCAAGAAGCTGTTGCGCCGTTGCATGTTCCGATATACACAGGGTCTGCGGTGTGACCAAAGTGGAACGTGCCTGTGTTCTCGCGCAGTTGGGGATAGTCGGCACTAGCACCAGGAGGGACAGGCAGACCTAGTCTGGAAGCTGGAAGCGCCTCTGGGACGGCTTCAAATGTAACGACGGGAAGACCATACGTCATACCCAGCATCGAGGTGACGGCGCCACCAAGCGAGTGCCCTGTCAGCCAGACCTGGGCATCAGGATAGAGCTCCGTGACATTCGAGTATAGTTCGCGGGCAGCGCCGTAGTAGCGGTTCTCTTCCCTTAGAGCCTGAACAACACAAGTGTTGTTGCATGAATACGTGCCTGTGGCACAATCACAGACTTGATGCCAGGTCCACTGACCTTGTTGGGCACAACAGCAGCTAAAGAAGAGGTTGTCGTTGACCTTGTCATTTGTTGTGGTGCCTTCTCCATCAAAAACAGCCATCGACGTGCCTTTCAATCCGATGACAATAGTCGAGTTTGAGTCGTCAACAAAAATATGGCCGCGAAGACCATCAGACTCCCATCCGAAATCGGCGCTGCGGTTCCATCTTTCTCCTACATCCTCCCAGTCGGTTTCTGTTTCATCTTTGACATATGCGTTGGCCGTCATGACAGCCAAGGTCAAAACAGTGTCCTTATCTTTGATATCGGGCGAAGAAACCTGGTCCATAGTCCATGCCGATGCATCAAGCACAGCTGCGTATCCTCTCTGCCGAGACTCGGCAACCATAGGGTCGACGACGGATGGTCTTCTGTCTACTAGACGCTGGATTGTCTGGGGATGGCTCTTGGCTGTTAATCGAGAGATATCATATTCGCCATATTCGTCTTCTGCAGCTAAGTAGACCCTTGACTGGTCATGGACAACATCTCGCTTCCGATGGAGGCCTGGGTGGAGATGTGTGCCATGATGGTAGATGTGCCGAAGGCTGAAAGTATGCTCAGCGGGTGCAGGAACTTCTGGCGATACTGGAAGTGCTGACCCAGGAGGTAACAGAACGTCGTCTTGAAGTCGACCGCCGATGTTATTGTGAGCAGATGATGGCGAGAAGGCGAGGAATGATAGCAACAGGGCAGCGGTTACGCGGCCAGTCGAGGCGCATCGAGATCCCGACAGTCGGGAGCGGCGATTTGTTTTCATGATGGTATTGACCATCCTACTGAGCAGAAGGAAAGACGCATATACGAATTGAATTGAAGTTTGTTGAGTATGTTGATGGAACGTAGAGAATATTGATAGTAGTAGTAGCAGATCATGTAGATGGATGAATGAAGGCGGCGACTGTTATCAAGCCTATGATGTTATGCACGTTATCGCTGGAAGTGGAGACTTGAGACCGGAGAAAAGGGTCACATGGAGGCCGACGTAGGCAATGTTGGGGGACTAATAGTGCACGGGGCCCAAGGACTCGGCGATGACTTGCTATTTTGTCGATTTGGTTGCATTCACATGCTATCTACGTTGCATTATTTACCTCATTCTATCTACTTCTACGCGATATTCACATGCATACTACATACAGAGCTCGTTGTGTTCTTTGGGGTCCATCAAGGCGAGTCCCTTGATAGGTAGGTTACCAGTGACAGTTGAGGTTTGTTACAGGGGGACGAGGCACCCCCGCTCAGTCATAGTTACAGGGGCTCGCTGGCTTACGCCTTCAGGGCTTACGGCTCACGATAGTAACCTAGCTTAATCATACACTTTATACCGCCACGTCACGTTAATATATTCAGGTTCCATGCAATGGATGGTTAGGTCATCAGTACTTTGGCTTTGTTACCATGAGCAGAAAGCTAAAGGATGCACAAAGATTTGGATGTCACAATGCAACTGGATTTCATTTTCTCCATTCGATATTCAATCCTTTGCTTCCCAAGCTGTTTACTTTACCTGTGTTATCAGATTTCAAGTCTCAGCATCTATGATTTTGTGTTAATGCGCTTAACCAGTGAGACCTGGAGTGACATATAACAAAAGTGGAGCATTTTATAGTGGCCGCGTGAAGACGCGCGCCGACCGCGACCTGAACCTTCAAGCTGAGGGTGCACTCAGATTTCATACTAAACCGTGCCTTGCATCGTAACACATCGCCGCCTCACAAGGACGACAACATCTGCTTGTCACAGCATATTTCCGCACGTATAAAGCTTTCTATCAGTCGCCGAAATGACTGCTATGTATGTAATTTCTCACAATTACCTCTTTTATGCTCGTCACAGATCTTGAGCTTGCTCGATCCTTTGATGGCCCTCATAAGCATTGCCGCAGCAACAGCTAGCTAACAAAGCCCTCGAAACTACAGCGAGAGCTTCGATAACATCTACTTGGACCTCTCCAACGAGAGCGGAAAGTGCAGATTCGCAGAGACCGGTTTCGGATGGAAGCCTGTGGGCGGCGGCGATACCTTCACCCTCGATCACAACCACATTGCCTCTGCGCAATGGAGTCGCGCCGCCAAGGGCTATGAGATCAAGATCGTACAGCGCGCCAAGTCCGGCATAATCCAGCTAGATGGCTTCCAACAAGAAGATTACGACCGCCTTACCAAGGTGTTCAAGAACTGGTACAGCACTGTTCTTGAGAGCAAGGAGCATGCTCTACGAGGCTGGAACTGGGGCAAGGCCGAATTTTCCAAGTCCGAACTCACATTCAGCGTCCAAAATCGGCCCGCATTCGAATTGGCCTACTCGGAAATTGGAAACACCAACCTCGCTGGCCGCAATGAGGTGGCAGTAGAGATGGCACTCCCTGATACGGGCGCTAATGCCCAGCTCGGTGGTGCCAGGTCGAAAGGATCAAAGGCTGCCGCTGGTCGAGACCAGCTTGTCGAGATGCGATTCTACATCCCTGGTGTTACGACTCGCAAGGAGGCTGAGGGAGAGGACGCAGGCAGTGATGCCGGTAACGACGAGCAGGAAAAGAATGCTGCTACTCTGTTCTATGAGACTCTGATTGACAAGGCTGAGATTGGCGAGACTGCTGGTGATACTATCGCCACTTTCCTGGATGTCCTACATCTCACGCCCAGGTATGTCCAGTTTTCTGCTTCTCTTGTGCGCATGCTAATACATTGTCTATAGAGGTCGTTTCGATATCGACATGTACGAAGCCTCTTTCCGACTCCGAGGCAAAACCTACGACTACAAGATTCAATACGAGGCTATCAAGAAGTTCATGGTGCTACCAAAGCCTGATGAGGTTCACTACATGCTTGTCATGGGTCTGGACCCACCCCTGCGTCAAGGTCAAACACGATATCCCTTCGTTGTGATGCAGTTTAAGAAGGACGAGGAAGTTACTATTGACCTCAACTTGAACGAGGACGAGCTTAAGAACAAGTACCAGGACAGATTGGAACCTCATTACGAGGAACCCCTGCACCAAGTTGTCGCCAAGATCTTCCGTGGTCTGGGTAACAGGAAGATCTCGTCCCCTGCCAAGGACTTCATCACGTAAGTTCCCTGTTTTCTGCTGCATCATGAGATTACTGACTCGTGTGCAGACACCGCAGCCAATATGGCATCAAGTGCTCTATCAAGGCAAGCGAGGGTTTCCTCTACTGTTTGGAGAAGGCATTCATGTTTGTGCCCAAGCCCGCTGTCTACATCGCCTACGAACAGACACAATCGGTTACTTTCTCGCGTGTCAGCGGAGCTGTATCAGCACTGTCGACATTTGACATCACAGTTCTTCTAAGGAATGGTGCCGGCTCGTCCCAGTTCAGCAATATCAGCCGTGAGGACCTCAAGGCCCTCGAAAGCTTCTTCAAGCTCAAGGGTCTGCGGGTCAAGAACGAGATTGACGAGGATGCCAACCTCCTTGCTGCCGCCCTCGATCAGCAGATGGATGACTCCGAGGACGAAGTTGCCGCCAAGGCTGATCGAGGCTCCGCTGACGAGGATGAGAAGAGCGTGGATGAGGACTTCCGAACTGATAGCGAAAGCGATGTAGCAGAGGAGTACGACAGCGCCCACGAGAGCTCTGGCTCAGGCAGTGACGAGAGCAACGTTGATGAAGATGGAGAACGTGATGATGACGACGAGGACGCTGAAGAGGAGCGTCCTAAGAAGAAGAAGAAGAAGACAGGCTAAGCGTAGCACACCTAGGCACGTGGTTACGGAGTGCGTGTGTGTCTTTGAAGTGAGACACGTGAGCAGTTTAATGGGAGCGGGACTACGAAAACTCTTGGTCTTGGAGACTACTAAAGGCGTTTGGGCTAGAAAGACGATTTGAGACTTCCACCTGTATCTTTTACCAATTACAACATTCCGCTTTGATAGTTTGGTCAGCAAGCTGTCTTTCTGCACGACTCATGTTCGGAACAACTTTGCGGTGAGCATTGGTCATGACATCCATGGCACTGACAAATAGCCGACCAGACTAGATCGATTGAGGCTAGGTGAAATTAAGCTTGCTTTGCGCTGAGTTTCTTAATATGGAAGTTTATTCATCAACAAACTATAACAATAAATCATCGGCTTGAAAGAGCTTCGGGGCGTCCTTTAGCCTGTAATATATCTACTACAAGTACAGGCTCGTAATTGATCAAGCCATCTGGGGTACTCCTTGTTCTCGTCACCTGGAGAGGGGTACATTTGGATCGCCCCTCAGTTGTCAGCCGCAAAGAGCTAGTGACGACTATTAAGAGAGCTCCCTATAAAATCTTGTCGAGAATGTAGCTCAATTAACTGACCTGACTATTGCTGTAGGCTCTATACTATACTT
>VYWZ01000623.1:0-13971 GCA_008711595.1 Fusarium xyrophilum | reverse complement strand
CACGCTGAGCCTTATCGCCTTCTGTACCTGGCCGTGGTTGGCTCAGGCCCAAGGGTCAACTTTGGCGGGTCTCAATCTCTGCTTCACGTGTCGAACAGACTACAGAGAAATAAGGGAAGTTTTGTTCACATGACAAGATAATAAGTCTTGTATTTTATAAGCCGATCGTAAGATAACCTCGCATCTCATCTCATAGTGCATAGCACTTTTTTCACCACATGAATCCGTTCCTTTGGCCTTCATAGTAATTACCTCGACGTACTTCAGAGCATTGTCCGGTATCGTTGAGTTGAAGACCACGAGGCCAAACGTAATATTCGAGATCCTCCGCTGGACCTTCAAAAGGTATGACCATATGTACATAATCCTCCCTGCGCAGGAGAGCATGCCAGAATTCAAGGAGATAGCCCGTTGGGATCCGCATCCAGCCCCAATTCTCACCTTTCTCTTCCCAGTCATACGCAACAACTTTAACGATGAACTCTCCCCTTTCCATGGCTTCAGACACTGCTTTGTCGACAAGGAGAACGTAGCGAAATCGATAAGCAGCCATGGTTTTTTCACGTTCAGGCGGATCATCAACGCAGACTCCCAAATCTGATGAACACTCAGTCCGTCAAGAGAAAAATCCTCGCGGGTATCAAGATGAAACAGGTCCTGAAGTTGCTTCACGTCGCGCCTGTATTTTTCTTCGCTCTTGGTATAAATCATGGGCGGCAAGTGGCTACTATCCTTTTACCGCAGTACCTCGTCGTTCCAGTCTTGATCTAAGTAGTAACCCAGTGCAAGCCGAGTCTGCATCCGCAAATAATCAAGCAGTATTTCCCATTGCTTATCGGACGCGGGACTATAATGAGAGCCGGATAGATAGCGTCGCCCCAATGGGTGTAGCGATCGGCATACTTGGGGAGGGGCCGATCAACAGGTGCTCCTGTCCATGGGGGAGAATGCCATAGCTCATCAATCATATCGTAAGGTCTAGCTATGATGCTGTTGTGTGGATAGGCTTAGTAATAGTCAAGTGGAGTGGGAAAGATGTTGGTTGGGGGAAGGGAAGAAGATGCCGTGATTTTATTAACCGGCACTCGCTTAGAATAATATTCTGCTTACAATTATACGATTGTTTTTCAATGATCCGGTCTTCGCCATTGTCTGATTTGTGAGACTACCAGAGCTTACTTGTCATCTTGACAATGGATTGTCACGCAGGCGAGTAATGTACAGATGCAGGGGAGGTCAACTCTCAACATTACTAATCACAGATACAGTCATGCACAAGTGCTTTCAGATGCTTCAAGCTATTCATCCATATGTTTGTAGTAGTCCCTATACTCTCACACAGCAACGTAAACCCAATACTTAGCCCAGAGGGCTGTGCATTTGGATCCAATTGCCGGATTCCACTTCACAAGGTGCGCAAGAGAAATACTGTAGTACTTCTGAATCGACGCCCAGGTCGTCGTAGACTGAACCTGGTGAAACTTCTTGCAGTTGTTTACTAATCCAGTCTGGATCGGTGAAGGCGTCTCAACCCCGTTACCCGGCTTGGTAGGTGTTCCACCAATGACACCAACGCAGACGTTGTAGTCAGCCCATGAACCCTTGCAGTCCTTACCAACAGCAGGGTTCCATTTGACAAAGTCTGTCAAGGAAATCTTGTAGTAGTCCTGAATGGAAGCACAAGTGGTAGTCTTCTTCACCGTGTGAAACTTGTTGCAGTTGCTGACCATGCCAGCCTGCACAGGAGGCGGCGTCTTGATTCTATTGGAAGAACCCTTGGTCGTCGTGGTAGCCTTCGTCGTAGTCTTCGTGGGGGGCTTCCAGCCGACGGTTGCAACGCAGACCCAATGGTTGACAAGAAGCGAAGTGCAGTCCTTACCGACAGCGGGGTTTCATGAGAGGAAGGTCGATAGAGGGAGGTTGTAGTATTTCTCGATGGAGGTGCAGGTGGTGGTGGACTTGATCTGGTGGAACTTTTCACAGCTCTTGACCATGCCGTCTTGAATAGGTGAGGGTGTTGTAATGCTATTCGCAGGCTTGATAGTAGTGGGCTTAGCAGTTGTTGTAGTGGCTGGCTTGTAGCCTTTGACACTGATACAAACCCAATAGCCTTTCCAAAGAGAAGCGCAGTCCTTGCCAACAGCGGGGTTCCACGTAAGGAACTGGGCGAGCGGCAGCTTATAGTACGACTCAATGGAGGAACAAGTAGTGGTCGAGGAGATCTGGTGAAACTTATTACAGTTCTTGACCAAACCTTCCTGGATGGGAGAGGGAGTCTCGATTCCTCCAGTCGCCATGGACTTTGGTGTAGTAGCGGAGGGCTTGACGGTAGCAGTACCCGGAACACCAACACAGTAGTAGTAACTTGCCCAAATACCACTGCAGTCTTTGCCAACTGCAGGATTTCACTTGTAGAAAGTGTCGAAGTCAAAGGTGCCAAGCTTTGACACGATCTTGGCACAGGTGTCGCCCTTCTCGGCCATATGGAAGGCCGTACAGCTCTCGATAAGACCTTCTTGGGTTTGACTGGGCTTGAGTGTTCCAGTTGACTTGGTTGTAGTCACAATTGTCTTTGTTGGCGGGCTTGTAGGCGTTTCAGGGACTCCGACGCAGTACCAAGTGTTAGCCCAGATGCCGCTACAGTCTTTATCGACTGCTGGGTTCCACTTGAAAAAGTTATCAAAGTCAAAAGTTTTGTACTAAGAAATGATCTTGTTACAAGTATCTCCCTTTTTGGCTTCGTAGAACGATGTGCAAGTGTCAATGAGACCATCTTGGTTAGGACTAGGCTTGGTATCTTGTGTAGGCTCGGGCTTAGTATCCTTGGTACTTGTCACCTTGAGAGGATCATCGTCGCGAGGAAACCCACTGTTGACTTCGACGCAGTATGAGTGCCCAAGTTGGATACCACTGCAGTCGCCTTGACGCTTGGGTTCTGCCATTTATTTACAAAAGACAAGGGAGAACTCATGGGGATGATTACGTAATCAACAAAAGTAGCGTGTTCCAACTCCCAGAGATCCTCAAGGTAAGTACAATCTTGATCTTTTGCCTCCACTGTCTCCCAGTAGGTGCAGTCCGAAGGGATGCCTGTATCAGTTGGTCTTTTCTGTCGGCGGACTCTTCGGTGGTGAGATGCTCCGACAGAAACGGCCAACAACCCTTGGACAGGCAGGTAAGAGAGATGCATGACTAACAGGGAAACCAAGAAGATGAAGAAATTCTGCAGAAGAAGGACAAGCAGATGCTCAAGCTTGCGTAGGAGGCTTGGAGCTACTCAGGCAGATCTTCACGACCCGACAGCCATGCTAATTTATCCATCGCGTCACTGCTATCACGATACGTCCATCCTCTCTTTCACTTGCCAGATCAGGTCATGGATCTGTCGACTTGTTCGTGACATGGAGGTCCGAGACCGTAGGATAGAATGTGCCGTCTTAACATGAAGGGCCAACAGTCTTGCATGGGGGTCAAGCTTCGGCATGCGACTTTGATCCGGCGAGATCCGCAACAACGGGTCTACTACGTTACAAATATGCATGGTAAGGTTTGTCAGGCGGTGAGCGTGAATGGTCGGCTTATTTGACGTGACCTGGATAGCTGTAAGAAGCTTTAAATTACGGATAGCCGAGCTTCTGTTTCCCAGATAGTTAAGCATAATTCTCCAGACCAAACTCTAACGTCCGGTATGTCATTTCCCGATACGTTGCGGGATTTTTTCCCTGGAGAAGTCAATGCGGCATTGATAACTTTGTTAGTCGAAATTTCGATAAATTCTCCGCTTTTGCAAAATTTTCTCGTGGCTGTTGGTGATTGTTGTGCTGTTGGTTGTTGTTTGTTTGTTAGTTGTGTCTTCAGCTGATACAGGTTTAGATTAAGCAGGGGCTGCATATGACGACCCACTCACTGACTGGACTCTCTGTGAACGGATTCTGAGTTTAGGCTTTAACGAAGAATCTCGGTCTTCGCGTAAATCTCGCGTGTATGCTGAAACTATTTCTGGGTCTCCGACAGGCGATCCTGACTCGAGTATACGCGGCTGTAGGCTTCGGGCCTCCCCCTTCTTGCCACTAGACATGATCTGAGCCGTTGTTTATGCCGATTGGCTAGGGTTTGGGTGAATCGGTGGTATTCTCAAGGGCGAAGAGCGAAAGAACTTTTGTCGGCTATTCTTATCGTGAGTTTAGTTTCTCCGCCGAATGACCGCTCTTCGAACCGTGAATGAGGCTGGCTTCCAGGGATTGCCAGGCAGTTCAGCCTATTCCATATTTGGGCAGCACGGTGCTTTGCTTCCAGGGACTCAAGGAATTAAGCCGATACGCTGGAGAACGGTACTCAAGTTTCCCTATTGTGTTTGCAATGATTTGACTGATTGACAAGTAAGATCATTATCTTGATCCGCCACTGTATCCAGGCTTACGGCTATGTCAAGTAAATAGAAGTATGTCAGGAAACAACAGCAGTTTGCAATTAATCTAGAGAGACATATTGACTATCTATATATCGATTGTACTAAAGTCACCTCAAGAGTCGAAGCATATCGTGATAATTACTTAGAAGAATCCCAACCAGAAACCGGAGCCACACACAAAGCCCGTACCAGGAACCAAACTCTTGTCGCAGTCCTTCTCATCCAACGAGAGATTCATGTCGTATGTCAGCTTATCTCCGATTCCATAATTTTTGTAGATACCATTGCAAGTATCCGACTTTCTGACAACGTGCCATTCACCGCACATCAGAGTCGTGCCTTGGGCAACCTTGGCATCTTTCGGGGGATCAGTACGCAAGACTGCAGGTCCGTTTCCACTGCTAAACTTATGCTTAATCGTAGACCCCTCCGAGACTGCTGCAATAGTGTCCTTAGATCCCTGAGGAGATATACAGACGGATCTGCCGTAGAACTCGGTGCCAACCTGAAGATTGGTGCAATCGCGGTCGACCCATGAGTTGTACTTATAGATACTGTCCATGCGGATTCTCAGGGCTCTTTCGATGCTGAAGCATGAGTCCCCAGGCTTCACGTAGTAAGTCTCGCAAGCTGTTGGAAGACAGAGCTCCAGATCTGCAGGAACCTTGAGACAATCGCGGATGGCTTCCTGATTACCCATGTAGAGAAGAGCGCCAGACACACCTGTGGCTTTAGAGATAGAGTCACAAGTGTCACCATCCTTGGTCGTGTAGTATTCATCAGTCAGGCAAAACTCTGGCTTCTTCTCCTTTGGCTTGACAGGAGGGAGAATCTCAGTAGGTCCCGAACCACCGCATGTCTTGTAGACACGCTCGAGCTCTTCCTTGTAGTACTCGTTGTAGATTGAGTACTGAGAAGATTGCATTATGGCAAGGCGCCTCCGATAGCAGATATGACATAGCTCCTCACGGGGCATATCCTCGCCATCCTCTGGCTCAGAGAACTCATCAATGATATCTGTGCCTCCGCATTAGCAACCTTTGTGGTCCCGCCTTCTTCGCATCAACTCACCATTACAATATTTCTTTGTTTTGGGATCCTTAATGCAAGTTTCATTCCAGCCGGCCCAGATGTTACCGCCATAACGCATAGGAACGGCGTTGCTAGACCCAAGAGTCTCGCCTTCGCAGTCTTTGGCAACCGAATCAAACCATCTGCGGAGGGACCCAGAGCAGGATCCAACACAGATCTGATCGGTGAATGTCACATTGTCCAGTGACCCTCTGTACGAAGGCTGCATGAACGAGTGGATGTACGGGTTACAAGTAATATCAGCAGACAAAGCGCTAACACAGGCTGTCGGCTTCGTAGACGCGGAAAGCACCTGAACCGACGAGAAGGCTGAGGGCAGCAAGCTTGAGAGTTGAAGCCATGATCGATGATATGCAACTGCTTGGCATGGAAGAAGAATGTAAGGCGAGACGACTTTTACAAAGGTGGCGATCATCAGAACCCCATTCTGACAACCCACTGAATCAGGTAGTATATAAGGATGACTCGTAAAATGTAAGACTTCGTGATTGAGCGGGATTCGATGCCCTGGTAATCTGCATGGGTCTTGCTTAGAACCAACAAGCTTCAAAGTTCCCGGAGATCCCCACGGAGATCCCAGATGAGCAGTTTTCTTGCCCCCTGATCGTAGGGTTGCCGAGGCTCATCATCCGATGTGCAATATCACGCCAAATCCCGAGACATTGCATATGCCAAGTCTGCCAAGCCGGACGACTCTTTTTTTTAACGAGCTCCCTAAAGAGGAGTACTCTTGCTCGTTCATCTGTAAGGCTCTGTTGGTTGTCAGTTTGTTGTAGTCATTAGCTTCAAGCCCCTCAGCCCCACGAGAGTAGTCGGCGGTTGGGGGGCCCGGGCCAATGATTTGGGGAGAATTTTTAACACTAAACTCTGTGACGACCCTGGCAGGTTTGTCTGATTTATGGTTACTTTGGATGCGTGACGACGCTGGACCCTGAACTGCGAAGGGGCCATGCCTGGAGGCTAATTGCGAGCTGCATACTCCATACACGAGCAGAGGACCGAGCATCTGTATCATAATCGCCGGCTTCACCGTCCTCTCGGAAGGCCCGAATGACTACAGAGTATGTATATGTATTTACCCAATAGGGCAATTGAGCAACATCCATCACCATGTTTGCTCCTCATCCTGGATAGTCGGAACGGATACCGAGGTATCGAGGTATGGTGGGTTCGCTGTCTATGTATAGCTTTTTATTATTTGAATAAGAGTAGAGCTAGCTGTGTTTGAAGAAGTTTGTCAATTTTGTGGCAAGAATACTCTCATTCAATCTTTCTAAGCGTCAAGCTTACATCAACGGTCCTTATTGTGAACTAACCTCTTTTCTGAGCGAGCGGCAACTAACATGCGAATGCGCGCGTGGTTATTCGGCCTGCTGCTGCTATGTCTTTGCGTTGCAGTAGCAGCGCAGGGCGACACTACATGTAGCGCGACCAAAGGCTGTAAAAATGGCTGCTGTAATAAATCCGGTAACTGTGGCTCTGGCCCCGATTGTAAGTAAGATTGGATGCGTGATTTCCCAAGTTGATGCTCACTACTCTATTTACAGATTGTGAAACTAACTGTCAATCGGACTGCGATCGCAAGTCGGAGTGTGATCCTGGATTCGGCTCTAAATGGGCCGAAAACGACAAATGTCCTCTTAATGTCTGTTGCTCCAAGCACGGGTATTGCGGCGTGAGTAAAATATCCAGCGTTACTTAAGCAGTGGCCTGATTGAGATACTAACACGAAACAAGACGACCAAAGACTTCTGTGGTTCGAAAAAGGTCAGGAAACCCAGTTGCAGTAAGACTGGAGATGTCTCTCGAGTTATTGGGTACTTTGAGGGATGGGCGAAAGCCCGACCCTGCGAAGCCTTCTCCGCCGACAAAGGTCTCAGTATCACGCTGCCTGCGTCATATTGGTATCTGAGACAGTTCGACGTCAAGAAACTCGTGAGCCAATTGTCTACAAGAAGCCGAGGAAACACTAACATCCGTTGACAGGAAAAAACCGTTGACTTCTTCAACATTATGTGAGTTCCTTGATCGTCTCCTCAATCTTCGCACTAACCTTTCTCACAGGTCCTGCGACTTGCATGGTGCCTGGGACCAAGGCAAGAACTACAACCAACCCTTCCTCAATGCTCACAGCAATGCTCACAGCAACCTCACGGAGATCGACCTTGCCCTCGATCTGCTTTGGCGCAACAACATTCAGTCGAACAAGGTCGTCCTCGTTGTGGGCTTCTACGGTTGCGCTTTCTCGGTGCAGACTGGAACCTGTACCAAACCCGGTTGCCTATTCAAGGCAGCGGGGAAGGCTGGTGACTGTAGTCGCGAGAAGGGCATCCTGCTTAACTCGGAGATTGTCACTACTATCAAGAAGTACAACATCAAGCCCGAGTTCTACAAGGAGGAGGCTGTCAAAGTTGCCAAATGCGGTAACCAATGGGTTTCCTATGACGACGAAGACACCTTCAAACTCAAGACTGACTAGGCGAAATCTCGTTGTCTTGGAGGTGTCATGGTATGGGCGATATCGCATGACACCAAAGAGGCGAGAACTAACAAAGCGTTGGCCTTGTCACTGAACCGCAAAACCACATCGGGCGAGTTTGACGAGAATGAGAAGGCGTACGACATCAACAAGGTTCCCAACGAGCAATGTCGCTGGACAAATTGCAAGGAGGGATGTCGCAAGGGCCGGGTGCCCGTCCCTCGGAGCGTCCCTCGGAGCGACTCGGGTGCGCGCAAGAACGAGATCATGTTTGACGAGACGGGCTGTGGCGGTGACGGCGGCCATGCTTTCTGCTGCCCTGCCGGATCTACCAAGATGCCCACGTGCGGCTGGTACGGATATAACAATGGCCGTTGTCCAACTCGCAGCGAGTGTCCAAGCGACATGACTGAGATCGCTTCCAACGAGATTTACTGCAAGAAGAAAGGCTCGAAGAAGCAGAATTTCCAAACGGCCTGCTGCAAGACCGATGTCGTGGGTACAAATCAGTATCCGAAGTGCGATGCTCAGGAAGGCTGCCCCAACCCACTTGGCAACAAGAAGATGGGCTCTCTGGTGGCATACTCGGCGTCGGGTTCTGGTGGTGGCACTTGCGACGACGCGAAGAACGAGCTCGGTAACAATGTCCCTGGTGTGCAGTACCGCAAGTTCTGCTGTAACGACAGCGACGAGGACCTTTGCCTCACAGATTGCCAGAAGTTTAGGAATGTTGGACCAGTACCTGATGTCATGCCGAATGGTTTCTGCCGCAGCGGCTGTCCTCCCGATCGCATCCAGGTTGCTATTGACACCCAGGTCGATACTTGTGCTATCGCAGGGGTCGGAGGAATGGCCCATTGCTGCAAGACCGACTATGCCGAGATCGTTGAGTGGGAGAACCCCAAGATTGACGCATTTGAGAAGGACGTCAAGGCATGGATCAAGAAGCCAACATGCACCAACAACAAGCTTTTCCTATCGCGGCGTGCACTTCTACCCAGCGAGATGGTTGCCAACTCATCATTGTTCATCGATCTCGATTTTAGGGCAGACAAGGGTGATACTCAGTTGGCTTTCAACATCCAGCTTGCCAGGATGATTGCCGCTGCTCTCGCGCGAAACCTCTTTTAGAGACTCTTGTCGAAAAGTGGAACAATGCAGTCAAGGACGACTACCCTTGGCTCGTTATGAGATATCTCCGAGAGTTGAAGGCTCAAGATCCCGAGTGGGAGACTGAGGACCCCGAGATCATGGCTGACTATGTTCTCTGTGATCCTGAGGGTATGAATCGCAGGATTGCTTCGATCCACGGCAAGACTCCAGATGGTCACGACATGCCCACCAACTGTAGCATCCCACTGTGCGACTCTGGCAGCAATTGCGATGAAGGTAGTGTCCCAGAAGTCTTCAGAAGGTACCATGGCCGCCCATCAAGGCACACCGGGCACACTGTTGCACATCACCTCCATCGGCTATACGCTCGAATTACGGAACCGGACGAGAGAAAGTTTACTTATGTCGATGAAGACGGTGATTAACAAAGCTGGGAATACTTCATTCAAGCGGTAGGCGACACACTAAGGCGATGCTTGCAGTGGATGGGACCATTAACTGACTGATCGTTGATAGAATGACCCCCCGGATAAGTTGGACCACGACAACCACAAATGGATGGCAGCTATCTTTTTAGACGAGAGCGACTGCCCCAACATTCAACTGGAAACGAGGAGACACTACATAGGGATGCCAAACGTTCAAAGTGAGTATCTCCTGACCCTTTCTTGCTTCAATTCGGGCTAATCTCTTTTTCAAGCTGAGCATCCTTTTGATAAGAGTATGATGAGCCTTTTCATGAAAGCAGCAGTATCAGGAAAGTATGTTAATCACATCTGACAAAGATTTATGTGAGCATACTTGCTGACTTCTCTTTAACAGGCTCGAAACAGGTGCTACTCCTTTGTACGGCAGTATACCGCTTCATTTCTTTGAAGAGATTATACGACTTGGGGATGACTATGGTGGTTATGATGCAATTCCCGAAAACCCTGAGTTTACTGACGGGAACCTGTCAGACTAACTTCGAAAACTTTGTTATCACGCATGTAGACATTAATACCGTCAAGGGCAGGGTAAGTAAGCAGCACTTTTCTCCAAAACCTGCAGTTGTCCCAAAGCTGATCGTTACCGCTACGCAGCTCATGGCCAAAAAAAGCTGTTGCTAGTCTCAAGAAAGAAAGCATTGAGGAGCGTTTGCGAACGAAGAAGGGCACAGATAGACTACTTAAGCTCATACGCGCAACAATCGCACTGCCCGAGTATATGGGAATGGAGGACGGGGTCAAAGATGATATAGAAGAAGGGCCAAACACCAAGACCAAGCTGAACAACATCATTAATATCATAGTTCGACAGCTTATGGACGCCGAGATCCTCTACAAGAAGCACTACCACACGCAAGTAACCATCGCCCAGTTCTTTGTTGAGTGGCTCAAGGACTTTTACTCTCTCGTTAACGAAAATGCGACAGACTGGCTTACAGATCTGTTGGTGGTGATCGAGAATTGGTACCGGGATGACAAGAGTTTCTATGGTCAGTGGGTTTAGAGGATGGGTAGAGAGTTTAGAGAGGATATGAGGCTTGCACCATTCAAAATTGCTACTGACTGGGACATTCCTCTTCTTGAGGATGATCCAATGGATGAGGATGAGGGGTGACAAGTATCAAGATGGGATTTGTTGATGTTATATGATATGGTGTTTCAGAGCCTTAAATTATATATATGATCAGCTTTATCTTGAAGCCACAATTCACCAGGAATCGACACTGGACCCGGGTGGTTTGGGCCCCTCTGTCACTATTCGGGAGCACATCCCAAAGGAAGGCAGAGCGAAATCTCCCAGCCAGACGTTGCGTTCTAGATCTTCCTCTGGTTCGTCGTATCTCATGGAGTAATATTTGCTCCTGCCTTCTTCATGCGTAACTAGAAGCATTTCCCAAAGATCGAGTAAGTCGCCAGTTCGTAGCCTGTCCCATCCCCAGCCACCTTCGGTCTTTGTCCAATCATAACCAATGGCCTTGATAAAGAATTGGTTTTCTGAAATGCCTCTCAGGACTGCCTCATCAGCAACAAGCACGAAGCAGAATCGAGCCCCCTCCATTTTCTCCTTAGCCTCATCGTGTTCTTTTAGGCAGACCTCCCGTATGGCATGAATGTCGAGACCGTTAAGTAGAGATGGATCTTCCCGAGGAAAAAGACGAAATAGCTCTTTGAACAGGTTCAGTTGGCTGATGTAGCGACCCTCTTTTTTGTATGGACCTTGTTTCCAGTACTCGTCCTCCTCCATAACCTCCGGGTCATCGTAATAACCAACTGCGAGACGCGTTTGCTGTCTCAGTGCGCCAAGAAGAGTGTTCCAGTGCTTATCTGAGTCCTCGCCGTAGTATGTTCGGTAGGTAGTAAAAACCCAGTTTCTGTAAGAGTGGTGATTCTCTGGATCGAAGCCGTTTAATGCGCGACTCTTGACCCCAGTTTCTTTTCGTGGAGGCCGCCAAAGATAGGCAAGCATTTTCGGAGGGAGGCGCCGCCATCTTTGTGATGTTGTTCAGTGTGATTCGACAAGTGGAGGAATGAAAAGAGGTTCCAGCCAATGGTGCAGGGAAGGTTTTGTTTAAAAAGCGTTTGGTTTGGGTACTATTGTGTTTATAACTTAGTGATAGTTGCTTATGTCGTAAATGAGACAGGTTTATCATCTTCTCCTGCAGTCCTGAGGTACCGCAGTCCTTCTTAATAGAATAAGCAAAAAGAACATTTAAGAATTCCTGAAAGTATTACTAGAGTGATAAGATATCAATCGCAGCCCCTTAGAATACACATACAAATAAAACTACTTCTCCGCCATTCTGAGTTGCTCGCATATTTGCGCCGCGCGAGCCTTCATACGCTTTTCACTCTCGCCCCAAAGGACTTGACCACTGTAGTGGCGGTATAGAGGTCGTACTTCAGAACAACAACTAGTTGCTAGCAGCGAGTCTTCTCCTGGCCGGATGCACTTTTCTAGTTCTTCCTTAGGTCCGAAGAACGATATAATATCTCGATCTATCCCATCGTATAGCACAAGTGATTGCCAAAACTCCAGCAAATACCCAGTCGAAATTCTCATCCAGCCCCAGTTCATAGACCTGTCCCACTTATAAGCAACTGCTTTGACTACAAATTCGCCCTCAGCAATGTCTCTCAAGACAGATTCGTCGGCAACAAGCACATATTGAACACGCCCTCCGACTTTTATAACCTTTCCTTGGTTATTTTCTTCATCGGATATATTCCGGACTTAATATATATCAAGACCTTTAAGTTCCGGTCCTTCCATAACCTCGAGATGGAACAGCCGTCTCAATCTTCCTAGGTCTTCCATGTAGTCTTTCCTGTTCGGGCGATAATCGAGCCCAAACTTACGGATACACCGCCGAGTATAGAGCTCGAACCCGCTATCATCTTCGAGGTAACGAAGGGCAAGGTATGTCTGTCGTTTCAATGCATCCAGTAGGATGGCTTAATGCTTCTCGAACCCTTCACCATAGTAGGTGCGATATATATTGAATCCCCAGGACCTGTAACAAATGAAATTTTCGGGAAGCGTCCGCTCTGATAGGTCTTTCTTAAGTCGGATGCCAGGGGAACGAGGGGGCTTCTGTAGACCCTGGATTAGTTCGTAAACGGTAGCCATGGCAGTATATATGTGAGATCTTCGTGGCTAACGTATTTCAGAAGAGCGAAACGAGATTTTTGTACGTGACTGGAGACGTGTCCTTTCGAGACCCGAGGCTACTCGTGCCTACATCACGTACACAACTATCCCCACTATATCCTGCTTGAGATTTTACTCAATTTGCGATTCATGATTATCTCAGCGAGAAGGGACAGCCCGCCGATTATCAGATAGACAGAATTACGCATTTATATGTGCTTGTATTGGAGAAATTCAGGAAACCATATTAAGAATGCCGACGGAGGTGCGAGAAGAGATAAAGGACATCAAGGTGGATTGACCTCGGAATATGCGCCGGCGTCTACTGGCTTACAAAAAGCAAACAAGGGATAAGGCATTGACGCTTACTGACACTATCGGCTTCTCGAAGGACAGTGATACAGATATCGGAGGCACTAAATCTAGCTATAAATACTGGATCAGTCATAGCTGCTAGAATGTTTGCGATTTTTCTAGAAGCCACTTTTCTATCTTTGTCTAGTGTAATGAAAAGGCAATGGACGAACTTCAGAGAAACGACCTGTGGCGTCAAGAGCAACATCCCCAGACCACGCAAAAGTATCCAGATCCTTCTCGGGCCCCATGAAGCGGAGAGCTGACCTGGTATTTCCACTCCTGCTGAGAAATATCCATACAGCTAGAAGATAGCTTGTTGGTATGCTCATCCAACCCCACCCCGAAAATCCCTCATACCAGTTCAATGATGCCGCCTTAATGATGGATTGACCGCTTGCTATATCCTTCAGGACAGATTCATCAGCCATCAAAACGAAGTCCCAGAGGCGGTCGGCCATGGCACGTTTGCCTTCAATACCTTCGCTTTGAAACAGTTCCCTCACGCCCCTGACGTCGAGCCCATTCAGTAGTGACGCATCCTCGCGTATATCAAGGTGGAAAAGATGCTTGAGGAGCAGAACGTCTCTTTGGTGGACATCATCTTGATCCTCAAAATAGCCAAATGATAGCCTGGTTTGCTGCGCCAGTGAACTGAGAAGTATATCCCAGTACCTATCGGACTCCGGACTATAGTACGTGGGTAAGATTGTGTAGCCCCAATTACAATAGCATCTGTGGTTATGCGGATAGTGTCTGCAAAAAAAATCTATAGACTTTGTCTTCCTGTTGGTCCTTCCTCTGAAAGATTGAAAAGGGCAGTTGCCAAGACCTTACTCGGATCAGTGTTGAACCGTCGTGGGTTGCTCTCTGGAAGCCCCCCCCC
>VYWZ01000621.1:0-33931 GCA_008711595.1 Fusarium xyrophilum | reverse complement strand
ATTAGACCTATTATATGATTTTTATTACTTAATAAGGTTAATTTTACTACTACTTTAAATTAACGAAAATAAGGCCCTTTTAATTAACGCTAAAAATGCTTATTATAACCACTCTACGCTTCATACAACAAATTATCTTTGCAATTGGTAACTTCAAATGTGATTGCAGAGTGATACAAAGGAAACGTGCCTGCAATCCGTTTCTACACTAACAAGCGGCCACGACCGCAAGTAGCAAGCAATACGAGCTGTTTTGCAACCGCAACGAGATAAATTTGAAAGTTTGAAAGTCCGTGTTTGCTTGTTTCTAAGTGTGGCCTTTCTCATCGAAGTCCAGGCTCGTATGCCCGCGGCGCCTCGACTCTCTTAGAGGTTGTTTGTCGACTCAGTATCACATAATCGGGTATCACCACCTTTTCTCCTCGCAGTTTTCGCGCCCTCGGTGAGTAATCATCTTTTAAGAATCCTAGCTTCTCGTAGAACTTGAGGGCAGATTTGTTGCTGACAAAACACGTGAGCATGGCTTTTTCAACTGAAGGTATGTTCTCCGCGACGTCCGTGAAGTAGCCCATAAGCTTCTTGCCGAGACCTGTCCTTTATTGGATGTCAGCTAGTTCGACGGCCATCCGTGTTCTATTTGTGGTACAATCCCGCATGACAGACAAATTCCCGATGGAATACGGATGGTCTCAGGAATAGTCATCTTGGCTGACTCACCCTTGGAGCTCTGGCTTCAGATGAATCTCATAGCAATAAACGACCGGCTCATGATTCTCGAATGTCGGCATAAAAGATGTAAACCCTTTTATGTGGTCCTCGCTGTCTTTCACAAGGATGTAACGAAGATCTGGGGACCTCATCTCCTTTTTCTTGGTAGCCGGATGCCAACCGAGAGACGAGGTGCGATAGTCTTGGCCGCTTGTTTCTTCTACTAAGTTATAACATGCCTCCAGATCTTCATCGCTCATGCAAGTAGGACGTGTGAGGCTCATGGCATAGGTTACTTCTTCTCGTGGGTGTTTCCATTCTGACCAACCCTTGCTACTACTAGATACCACACTTGTTATGACTTTTGTCTGTTAGTTAAACGTGAACTAACCTTGGCTTCACATATTGTGTCAGAAACTCATCGTCTTCGACCTTATTGGCCGTCTCAATGGGGTTCTCGGGTCGTTGTCGTCTTCTTCCAATCAATCTCCTTGGTCCTTTCGTGCCATTCGTTTCTGTCATGATTTTAATGTAGGTCGCGATGCCGCAGAATGCGGGAGAATCTAGGACGAAGATCTTGAAATGGTAACAATCCAATGGTAATGGCAAGGTGATAATATACTTGTCTGTCAAACATGGTCACACCTTCCACTAATATTATGAAGTGTTGGATGAACCGGAAGTACGAGACCCTCTAGATAGCCGAGGTTCGTCCGATATGATGAGAAAGCGCCGTTCGATGCTTTTCATCATCGATATCTAAACTTCAAGGAATGTCAAATTTCACTATTTCTCATTTAACGAGGTAGAAGTTGGCGGAATGGGCCTCAGCATTCGTTTGCTGACTTTCAGCTGTGGCTATGCCACCCGATCAGGCGGTTCTCTTATCAAGCCAACATTAAGTCTCGACCAGGTACGATCTACACTCTCGGGTCTGATACAAGTTTCATGATGTCAAAGACTGATAGAACCGTATCTAGTTCATCCAAAGAGGCCGAGTCTTGGCTTTCTACCGCACTATCCTCCGCGGGACAAAAAAAATCGCTGATCCTACAACTAGAGCCGAGTCTCGAAAATACGCCCGTGACGAATTTGAACGGCGTCGCGATGTAACAGACGCTGTAGGTTCCCTCATTCGCTTCTCAGCCAATTCACTAAGTGTTCTCTCGAAGTCACGCGTTCGATATCTCCTCTCAATTGGAAAGACGGAATGGGAAGGCATGGAGAGGTATATCGATGGTATATAGCGCAGCAGTTGTGAATATAGTGGTAGTTGTACATGACGAACAACTCCGATCCCAGCGCTGTCGTCATTTTCTCGAATTCCATAGAATATTTGTTTAAGGCTTCCTATCGCCCCGTCCAGCAATGTCCGAATCGCAGTTGATTCACACATATCGTACATATCCTCCCGTACTCCGCCATTCGTATTTAACCTTGTCGTTGCTTGTGTCGAGGATTCGCCTTGCAGATGATATACAGGTAGCCGTTATGTCGCTTGCCGGCTTTCCGTCGAACGACCTATCGAGTATCAGTTCTGTCCGGGTATGGTCCCTGGCTGGCCTCTCTTACCTTACAGTGTTCGCATCGCTTCTTTACCGAACTGTGGACCTTCATGCCGCGAGTCTGTTGCATCAAACCGTTTCCGAGTGCTCTAGAGATGGGCGTCGTTGAGGGGCTGGCAAAGAGCGACCAGTTGGCGCGAGCCACAGAAGCGCCCACGGCATTGCTTGGGGTCAATAATCTCGCCGATAGCGAGAAGGCGCGAAGGAATGAAGTCATCGTGGTTGATTCTGAGGCGGACGACCCTGGTCAGAGAGAAGTTCTATCCTTGGGCAGTTGAGGTTCGCCTTCGAGTGCCGAATCGTCGAATCACGTGTGGATAAAGTCATCCCGGAATCCACTTTTCCTATCTCGACCTTCAACCTTCATGAACATGATATCCTGCAAAAAGATCTATATGTCTTTACGTTGTTATAATACATTCTAGCCATGATGATAAGAGTCTTCCCGACATTTCACGGGAGCTTCTTCTTGTTCTGGTGAACTTGATTAAGGCTACGGATCAGAAAATAGCTATCTCAGCACCAACCATCCCAAGCTGTGCTCATTCTCCCATTAGAGCCAGCTCCCATTTTCTTTCAAAAGCTCTCATTCTATCCTCCGTGTAGCTATCATCAGGTACTTGGTTGTTTTAAGCAAAACCGCATCCTGGGTTTTGCAAAGTGTCATGTACCAACAAATCAGAAGCAACCAAACGTTTCATGAGTTCCCAAGTTCTAGGGTTGACCTAGGTGAGGTTTTCCAAGCGTCACCAAAATCCCGCAGCATCCTGCTCCGGTCGTCGACCTTCTGCAATTTCGGCCCTCACCTTAAGTTCTTGAGCCGCCTTCATGGCTGAGTCGAATGTGTGGCTTTCCTTTGGATCTCTGAAGCCTTCAACGAGAGGCCGCCATCCCTGGCCTTGACAGAAATGACCACCGACACCCTGATTATCATCCAGCTCAGCAAGTTCGGAGTCAGTGTAATTCATGATGATGGAGAGGGCCCGGCATGCATCAAGATTGAGAGCATGGTTTTTAGCATCCTCCTTATGGGTGTCCTTCTGTAGGAGCATGTCTTGAAGAGTGGCCAGGCCCTGGAGACAGTCGTTATTCTTCTTGTGCTCGCAGATAAGTTGCTCCTGTAACGATGGCCGCTCAAAATAACCATTTGGGAGAAGCACCATCACAGGGAGATCATGTGTGGTCTTCCGGGTGTGCAAAGAAAGGAGTTCTTGGCCATCGTCATGGACTGGAGCATCAACGTTGAAACCTTTGGGATCCCAGTCCTTCTCTAAGAAGGGTCCCATCAGATTAATGTCATGATGCTTTTGATGATCGCTCTGACGGTCAAGCAAACCCTGGAGCGTACACCCAGCGCAGTCTTGAGGGTCTTGTCGGTTTCGGACCCACTGAGGGCAGAAGAAAATGTCCAACATCTTGTACCCACACGAACGGCAAAAGAGTGAAGTGACCTTTCTGGTATCGTCGTAGGACGGGTCGAGGGTGTTGCGATATGGCGACTCTAGGCCGGTGCGTACGGCCAGGATCATGTCGTACTTCGCTCTTCTCATGCCGGTGTGGTCTTCGGATCCAGTCTCTTTGAGGTCGAGATAGCGGTACAATCCGTCTAGGAATTGGAAAATAATACCAGGTAGCATGGGAATATCCGAGAGGTACTTCATGAAGGCTGCGTCTTTATCCATCAGAAGACGAATGCCCATCTTGCGAGCCTTTAGGACAGTTTTCAGAAGAATACCGAAAACGCCTCGCTGAACCACCTCGAGGTTCATATGGGTCCAAGTGATGCCGTATCCATGTGTTTCCCTTGCGGCAGGCTCCATACCACGTTGCTTCTCTGCCTTGGTGAGTTTTCTGGCAGCGGGCACCTTGAAGGGCATGCCAGCTTGGTACAGAGGGTAAAAGTCCAATGCTTCTACCAGCGGCAAGCTCTGACTGCTGCGCTTCAAGTTGACCTCATGGATAAGGTCCAAAAGGCAAATGATATCACCAAAGTGAATAAGGGGGCATTGATAGATGCCAAGGGCGGTAATATGAGGGCAAGCACGCAGGATGCATGCCAACAGTCGTCGGTCGAGAAGCGGGGTTTTCTGAAAGTGAAGAACACGAATATTTGTCCTTCTGTTGAAGATGTTTGTGACTATGATTTGTGAGTGAAAACACAGGTGTAGAAGGCAATGGAACTTACGGAGGCCGAACATATTCTTCAGTGCGACTGGCTTTGACATGTGATAGTCGAGATGCTCGGGTTGGTCGACATAGTCTCGCATCATGTCCCCGAGTTTACTGATGTCTGGGATGGACCTGGCCATGTTGATCACAACCTGCGGTGGCTTTGTGCCTCTGTTGAGACAGCGCAAGACTTCCGGACTCAGCCCCTCAGTTTGTATCAGTTTTTCTTCGGAATGCCAAGCAGGTCGCTCTGTAGGACCACATTCAGAGTAGATCCAGTTGATCAGGTCGATGATCTCCTTCCGAATACTTTGTTCGTGTGTTCGCGATTCCTGGTGGGCAGGCGACTTGATGAAAGCTCCCTGAGAAATCTTTGGGAAAAGACACAAAAAAACGTGACCAGATGGTTCGCTATGGAACTTGTTGGTAGTGAAATCCCAGATGGCCATACCCTTGGAAAGGGCGTCCCATTCTTGTGGGCGAGCAAGAGCAAGCTTTTCAAGATGCTTGATGCCAAGCGAAGCAAGTTGCTGTGCAATCAGGAGGCCTTGCGGGTGTGTTCCGTCGAAGACTTCCTTGGTGAGTTCGGAGGCCTCATGCTGACTCTCAAAGGAGGAGTCGGTTGACTTGACAAGCAGATTCATGTCGGAGGTGTATCGACCTTGGAAGCCTTGTTCTTTTCCCATGTCGACATAATCACTAAAATGAGGCTTATGAAGGCTCTTCTTGCGTTTCTCCTCGTAAGAGGCTTCGACATCTTCCTTAGTCATGCTAGTCACCAACGGATGGTAGCCTTGTGACTCGAGACGCTCTCGAGACTCCTTGGGACCATAGCGTCCTCGATTCTCAGGCTTGCAGACAGGAGTCACCTTCATGAGAGGTTGTTGAGCATAGTGATGGTTACTGGTTATAGTGGCCTGAGTCCATCCAGCGTTTATGGTCCTTTCTGAGGTTGTCTTAATCGTCGAGCTGACGGGAATGTTACCAGGAACATTTCGTTTGTTCTTGTTCCAATATCCCGCCTTTGGTTTGCGTCTACCCATGGTTTGAGGCTTGGCTGTACAAGAACGGCGAGGTTGTCAAGAGACCTGAGTGAAAGGAGGTCCACAAGAATCCCAAGAGAATTCCAAGATGCGGTGCCGGTGTCTGGCCTAGGGGAGAAGAAACAAGGGAAGGGTGAGGATGAAAAGAGGAAGTGAGAGGGAGGAGCAAGAAAGGAAGAGGGAGAAGAGAGAGAGAGGTGAGGAAGAGAAGATTATACCCACTCCGAGTGCATAAGAAGGCTATGATTCAATGCCAACTAATTACTCAAGGTAGCTAAGAGGAGAGTTGTGAAAGTTGTTTGCAGCGCGAGTGGAGGTGCAGAAAGAGAAAGCCTGTGGAGTGTGGCTCAGACACGTCACCACAAAACGAACTCCTGGCACGGGAGCAAGAAAAGTACAAACAGCCAAGTGCACTCGCACTGTTGGCCAATTGTCAGGCTTTTATCAAGGATTTAGCTCAATAGAGTACAATGGAGAGTTGTAGACAATGAAAGTAATTTTAGCGGATGTCAGAGTCTAAACGAGCAATCAGACGAAACAAGGGGTGTGATGCAACTCGGCCACTGTAGGCATTCTATCATATCTTCATCTCCAAAATTCATATTCTCGGCTTCTCTGGTGTCATAATGTACGTGTGATGTTGTTTTGTAGTGCTAGCGCTGTAGAACCATCGTCCGTGATCCAATGCATCCCCTAAATCTCAGGGCATGGCTTAGGGGGCTCGGCAGGTAGCAAGCATTCTCCCAGCACCGTCTCTAGCTCCGTATACCCTCTGATGGTAGGTTTTAATTTCTTCAGGCCCCAAAAATGTACGAACGTGTAATGAACCTTGATGCATTGGGTGATGGTTCACGTGCTGTTCACTCCATCTTGTGAACATGGTGACCTGCATCGACTGACTGTTCGTTGTACACCCCACTGGTTCGTATGTTCTGCAATAAACAGCAGAAATAATCGGCTCGTAATGCACCGCAGCATTATTTATCCTGTCAACTTATGTCTTTTCCATCAAACGTGGAAAAGGGGTTAGCCCCAGACTCGAGTTCTCGGTCGACATGCAACCGCAAAGCCCCTTATAGAATACAAACATCGAATCTCGACGATGAAAAGATCCCAAGGACATATTTTAGGTTTTTACTTCCTTCACGAATAGTACTTGACTTCAGAAATGCGCTGTAAGTCCCGAGTCGGGGTTAGAAAGCTAAGAACGGGCACATGGGGTCTTCGAACATCGGTCAGTACCTTAGTTAAGATATTCCCTTTTCTTGATTAACTACTGTCATGAGACTATCATAATCAAACGATTTCTAATTTTATTCAGAGTCTCTAAGTTACTCGAGCAGTAATCGTGTCACCCGCCGCCGTTATGAAACTTCGATCCCAACCACGATTACACATACGATACTACGATCCATCTTCTAATTGACCCTTACGTCTATATCGCTTAGTCCGAAGCCTCGTTGGTCTGCAACTTTTCTAGTTGTGGGAAATCTCCATGGTCAATAGAAGTAGACCTATCCGAGATACCCCTGAACCCTTGGGACAGGACTAACCTGCCCAAGATATGGATCATGCCATCTACCAAGCAACTCTATAACAACAGTACATGTTGCAATTTCCTGTCACATATAGTTGAGCAGATTTTGAAATTTCGAAGTTAATTGATTGAGTCATAGTTGAAGACATGGCATCTCAACGGAACACATGAAGCCAACATACTTCTCAAAAATCCTGATCAACTTCAGCTTTTAGAGGACAATATATGTATACATAGCCTCAATAAAGCCAAGTCTCCTAGTTAGATTAACACAGTACCTCAGTTGTAGCCTTATTTGCACTTCCAAAAGATATAACAAGCCTTCAATACAGAAGCCTAATCTCCCAGACGTGGCTACTGACGAAGTCACGCGTGGCATGAAAAAGCACTGTCAAAATCATACTAAGTTTCCTCGAAGAGGTAAGTCACAGTCATTGTACTGCCCAGACATTCCCGAAAGCTAACACTTGCAATACTGGCAAGCCTGAATACAGCCTTGATACATCAAAATGCTAGGTATTCTTGAGATGTTTATTAGACTTCTTCGAATCAATCACCTATCTCCTGTCATCCGAGAGCCCTTGACTTTAGACACTGAGCTTTCTATATCGCGAGATAAAGCTTTCGGCCAAGACTCCTCGGAAGACACGACAGACATCCAGGAAACAAACATTCTTCAAGGGATAACCAGTGTTCAGAGGCCTCCGTAATAGTGCATTTTGGTCAAAACCTACACTAAACGAAGCATGTACCTATTGCACTGAGGACGTGTCGAATTGGGGACAGACACATGCTAGAACAGACATTATTGTGGTACATACGGAGCAACACTCATGGGGGAGTCCTTCATCGAAGCAGATCGAAATGTTCGATCAAAGATCCATCAACACACGGACGAACCAATACGGAGTCCTCTAAGAAGGCTCCAATCAACTCCAAAATCCCCGGTGGCATTTCAACAGCTCAACAGCTCAACAGCCCGAAGAATTGGCCTCAAGACGCTCGGGTGTTTTGTAAGTTGAGACAAACTTATATAGTTATGGTTTGCATCATGGCTACCGGAGCCCAGGTCCGATCCCGACGCAATTGCACTGTTCCTGTATCAATTACATATATACTATACTATCTTTACGCAGCACCTACTACGCCCAGTGCTAACAACAAGCAAGGTACAATAAACTGTGGTGCTCAGCGGCGTGTTTTTTTTGTTTTTTTGTTTTTTTTGCGCAGTATTGCACTCTTGCTTAATCTCACCGCCGTCCAGCATACCCTGAGAGAGTCATATTAAACAAGATATTGATAGACGGGTTGACATATCACGGAGTGTGCTATGTTGAAAGAGAGAAATAATACGAAGATCTCTCGTCTGATCCAAGATCAGAAAATCTAGCCGGCAAGAAAGAAAACTCGAGATGCAGACGTCCCCGCTGGGCATTGGAATCTCTCATCGAATCAGGCATGGTAGCTGCCTTATCACGTATGTCGGGCACAGACTTTGTGGTCCATGATAGCCTTAATAGGGCCAAGGACAAGCAATGAACGGGCTAACCTGGACCAAGTGTTTTAGTCTACGCCCAAGATAAGGAAAAGGGTCCAACACACCAACAAGCCGTTCCGGGAGCTTTAGGTGCCATCAGAGAAGTGGTGGTGGGCATGAAAGCATGGCACATGGCCTTAGCTCAATCTGCAAGGGTGCGGGGCTTGCATCAACGTTTCGTTTCGTTACTCGACGAGGATAATAAGCTCGAGGTCCTCGAGATGAGTCGTCATTGTCCGACTAGGACAGCAAAAGTGTGACAGCCGGCATGGAATAGCACGCATTAACTTATGCTAGTTATCATGTACTTGATATATGTATGTATGGTTGACTCGACCAATTCCAGGGCACGACAGAACGGGCGGTTAATAAACAAGGTTGGCTGTGTAAAAGATCATGACACGCATGCGCACGAGATCATGCAAACGGGGAAGTTCGGTTCCACCTGTCTTAGGCGTCCTTGCATCGAGGTACAAAAACTAGTGATAGCTACCATGGTAGAGATTGCAATGTCTTCGACGGGCCTAATTCGAAGGTATTTCTGCTTCCAAGTTCTTATGCTTCTGCAAGATGGAGCCTAATATAGAAATCTGCGGTTCAGACCTAAAGCATCCATAGGATGTATGCACCGTCTCTGAGATTGATGCTATTATCAGAGATATATGAAGGATATCGGTGTTTCGGGGTTCGCCAATATGCGAGTGGAATGATCATGTCAAGATGAGGGGGAGGAATGAACGCAAAGGACGCCAAATCATCTGACTCGAAACGCTGTACATAGGACGGGCACCGTTGTGGCCAATGCACGGAACAGAAGCTTGTGAACAGCACATGATCGTTGATAGCGGGAAACGACCGTTTGAGGTTGATCAGAACGACCCCCAAAACGTCAAACCGGGTTCAAGAGCCCACTCACATGAAGAATCACGAGTCGAATCACGAATCACGACAACCAAAGAGTAAAATGTGGATCGTACAACAAAAAAGGCCGCTAGGATCAGTTAAATTGCACAGTTGCATAATAAAATCTCAAATAAGATCATCTTGTGGAACTGCCTTGCCAGCTCATTATTTGACAATATGCGAAAATGTGCGAGCAGTCGTTCTAAATCACGTACAAGTAAGACCAGTCAAGTGTTCTTTTGTTGATAACGGTACAGCGATGGAAAATTATCATCATTCCTTCCTCATAGTGAATGAGTTATGATCCTCAAACAGGAGAGAGAGTCTACTCCGTAGCCACGCTGTAAATGGCCACTGATCAAGCGTGAAACGAGTAAGCCCAGCCGCAGTATAAAGAGGCGACAAAATTTTAAGCCGCGACATGAATAGAACAGGGTCCCTTCAACAGACTCAGGTCTACGGAGTACAGTGAAGAAGGGATCAGCTTCGCTCATCAGGGATGCAACCCCAGAAATCTCAGCATCGAATGTCGGTGTGCCCTGGATAAAATTTCATCAGAGTGGGCAGTGGATCAAAAACGGACGCTCTGCTTCGGGCTCTATTCCGGGGTTCCAAGGCGCGATGCAACACTGCTTGCTATTGAAGAAATAGACCGTCTTGGACGTTGGCGATCGAGTTCAACGGAAATCATCCGTAACCTTTACGTCCCAATACTTGCCAGACACAAAGAGGCTGCAGGGTTGGTCCCACAACCGGAAATCCTGCATGTGGAGAGCTGTGGTTGAATATGGGTGCTGATGGGCATGTGGACCTAGATTGCATTGTCAATCGGCCACTGACCATGTATGTATATATGGTGATCATGGGTGTGCACCAGGAGTATCAAGGTATCCTGTTCTTATTCTTGTAAGGTTATTGGTGTACGAATCTCCGAATGTAGGTGGTTGTAGATTAGAGCCAAGTCGACACGATCAGAAGGATCATGGAAGATCATATCGGTTAATTATAACGCCTCGGGAGCCAGCTCAGACGAAAAGAAGGAGCCCCGAACGGAACCATAGTTCGAGGCCCTTAAAGCACATGAACTTCAACTTGATGGCATTCTCATGGCTCCTGTCTACCAAAGCCATCGTCAGCCGGTCTAAGTTAGCAGACGTTGGATATGATTGGAACACATTCTTCTGGCATATCCAGATATTTGGTTGTACCGCTCGTGCCGCTGCCCACGAATCCTGTGCAAAGTTGTTATTGTCTCGGCTTTGATCCGCCTGGATAGATAGTACATATGTGTATTGCCAACCGAGTCCCTAACTTTCAGTAGTAAAAGTAGTCTCGGAATGCTTGAGTCAAGGGAATGAAGGAATGAACATCTGTATGGTAGTCCGAATAGCTGATCCACTAGTACCAGAGGCTTCAGGGCGGTAAATGGCCCAAACTGGCTTGGTGATCGCGGCTCTGGCTGATCTACTATCCCCAACTTGTCACAAATCTGTGCTGGAGTCGGTGAACTGGAAGTCACCTGAACGCATGGTGAGGGAGAGAGCGCGATTGTGTGAGCCACGGCTGGGGTCAATCAGTAGTCTGGTCTGGTCTGCCCTTGATTATGGAATCGAATCTTAAGTGGCTGATGAAAGACCTCAGTATGGCATCATCGAACCGTGACATTGCTGTGCCTCCACTGTGAATGGGTAGACAACCTCTAATATTCGTGTTGGACAGTGGAAATGGCTGTGTGTGGAATGAAAGAGCCTGCAGGTGCATATGTACTATCACTCGGTAATCATATGTATAGCTCGACTTAATACACGTGGAACGTTTGGTGGGTGTACTCCTTATCCTTGGACTCAACCTCCGTTCTTGATCGCATTTGCTCAAATGTTGGTCAATCTCCAGGGTAGCATTCTCCTCATTCATCGTGATTCTCGAAAGTGAAAGAGCTTAACAACAGGCGAATAAGGGTCGTGGAGGCGAGGATTTGCGGGTCTAGCGGTCAAAGTAAGGTACCGATACTATCTTGGGAATCAGAGCGAGGTATCTTTCGTGCATGGCAATGTATCTTTTATGGGGTCTAGTCCCTTGCCTCAGTAGACCGTATTCGATACGGAGTAGAGCACCTTGAGTTGGGGCACAATGCGGGTACTGTTTAATACGACGTTCTCGCTAGCGCCCAGCCGCCGTAGGGCCATGTTTAGGCTTGAAACCAGGTCAGACCGGTCTCTCCTTGAACTTTTGATATTAGGTAAGGTAGGTAACGTTAAAGAAATCGATAAGCAAGGAATCACCAGATCCCAGACAAACCTGCTGAGTAGTGTAATGGTGTGCTCAGTAGAGTTTCCATGATGGCCGGCTCTCGTAGCCACGACATGTTGGAGGGTTGATACATAAGCTTACTGGATAGAAGCGCTTGTCAGAGGATGACGCTGGTGCGGGTAGCTGAAGCGTGACCTGATATGACATGACCTGACAGTTGGGTGCATCCCGCGGCAGAACAGGGATACGCTGTGGACTGGGAGAAAAGCAGCAACAGTGTTGGTGTCGTAAAATCGGACAAAACACAATTCTTGACCTGAGACGAGTTTAAACCCAAGCTACCGTCACAATATCCATTGCAGTAAACATGAGACAGTAGAGCCTCATGGCAGCTATGGGCAGCGCCGTGGTTCATCCGAGTGCCAAAGTGGTGCCAGAAGACACAACAGAACCAAGAAGCCAATGACAGGGCCATGCAGTCCAGTAGACGACCTCTGCGCTGGGGAGAGCACTGACGACTGGCTGGAGACTGCCACTTGCCGAAAAGCTCTGGTCCTGGCATAACAACATCATCTCGGGTTCTGCTATATTGATCCACCCACGACCATGTCAATTGTGTTGATCTTGGCCACCTGGGCACGGCGCACTCGTCGGCACTGGGCTCAAGCGAGAAATCCAGGACAAGGACTTAGTGGATAGTTCGGAAAGAAGCCTGTTCTGCTGTCAAGGGGCTTTTAACAAGGCTGGTGACATGAGGCGGCAGGACATTGGATGTTGATTGAATTCTGGTGGAAGATCCTAGAGCTGCGCATGTATGTAGAATGTTTTTTGTTATTGAGAATAATATCCGTACACAGCCACGAAGCAATACAACGAGCCGCCGAGTCAAAGAAAGCCATACCAGTAGTTCTACGGAGTAAAGGGATGTGCACATGGCTTTGGCCTATTTGTGACCCTTGGGATGCACGAGGAGACCAAATGCTAGACCAAACTGCTCGGCAGAGTGGAGATGGGTGCTACAGACGATTGAGGGAAAAGGCGGTTTGGAGATCGATATTGAGCACCTTTTGGAGACCCTATTCGTGCTATTGCTCAGAAGCTGAGCTAGAAGAGAAAATCGGTGGACAATGAACAGCGAAATTTGTCTTACATTTCTCTAGGACCAAGACCCGCATGATTGAGTCAGGGCTGGAGATGGGCTGGGCAAGCCTTGACATGGTTTTTATAGTGGTTGATGGACAGTCAACACTGTATTCCAGGGTTCGTTTGAATCGAGGGATGATTTCTATGCCTAAGATGGAGCGTATGGATACACGTGATACAGAATAGCGCCGAGACATTGTGCAGGCATTTTTGCATACACTGGCAACGAATCAAGGCGTGATGATGATTCTAGTGTATTCAATAGCTATCTCGAGGATAGTTGATATCATAATACAACACGGAACAGAGTACTTGGCATTATGGATCGGAGGATGCCCGTAATTATCAGTCAAAGTATCAGAGGCCTGTAAAATGAGTAATAGCCTGGTAGGTAAGAAATAAAGCTTATATCGAGAATATCAAAGAGATGATGAGCAACAGAAGTATAATTATTCGATACGGCTGGAAACGGAGGATACGGTGAGCGAGCGCCTTCCCTTGCTTCCTTTGCTCCACATGCTGAAAGTTGATAAGGAAAGTGCCATTTACATACTATTCCGTACATAGGTACCCAGGTACTTTATTTAACCTGCCCGCCGGTGATGAGCGTGCGCCCAGTTCAGATGGAACCCAACCTGAAGTCGTGAGGGAAGGTGAGGAACGAGTGTACCATCTGAGAAGAAGGTACGTGTCGAGTACTCCGTACGTGGGCCCTGAATATGCTACTGCAATTTTGTCCGCGGCTAGCGTCATTCGCTAGAGTCAATCCACTGGTAGCCGGCAGGTCGATGGGGCATCTGCAATATTAGTTCCACTTGTTTAATGCAGCACAGACCAGGGCATCACCCAGCAACAACAAGGAGAGAAAAATGAGATTGTTGAGAAGTAGCACAGAATTGGTTTAACAAGAGATATTAGTTGCTGGGGAACCAGATGAGTGATGTATCATGTTTTAGATTATATGAGCTGTGGTGAGTGTAATGTAGTTGTACGGAGTAAATCCTTATCAAACGGATAGATATGGAGTAAATGCGATCTCTTGCTCAACCACCAGTGGGTGTTAGAAGCTATGATGTGCCCTGTACAGAGTAATTCGAAGGTGTTTTGACGCGAAAGTAGCCAATGGATAGACTAGTAAGCGGATCCTTTACTGATGAGGTGCTGGTCCGTTGACATTAAGAGATTATGGTTCGTCACTGTCACTGCAGATACGGTCCAGTGATTCCTCGTGCGGCACCAACACTGGATCTAAACTGTACGGTACGGCTAGCCGCTGATCAACTAAAAAGTTGATTGAGGTGCTGATATGAGGCGCCAACTCATCACTCACCGAGCACTCACACTTATGACTCCTCCCCCTCTAGCCTCTCCCCTTTAGGTTGCCTTCCCTCCGTTGCAACTAACCCTGTCTTTAATCTCTTCACTCCCCTAATTCCCGCCCACTTCTGCAAACGCCCCGCCCGGACCCACGTCCTTAGGTTTAGGCCTATTCACTGTATGTGACCCTGTCTGAATGTACCGTACCCTTCCAACATGGGCATCCATGGGATAGGATACCCTCTCTTCTGATCCCTTTTTCACAGCAAATAAGTACCCAAAGCCTCCCCGTCCTCTGCAACCCTCTTTTCCCTCCTTCTTTCCCCCCTACCTGCTCTTCAGCTGCATCTGAAATCCCACGCCTTTTTCTGGATTAACTTCCTTTTTTCTTTCCTTTTTTTATACCAACGTCTTTGTTTGTTGTGATACCCAATCTCATTTGATACCCCCAAAATCTTTCAAAATGGCCGAGGAACAGAAGAACATCGAGGTCCCTCAGGAGGCCAAGCCTGAGATCGCTGCCCCTGCCGCTGGCATCTCTGCCCCTGCCGTTGAGGCTCCCGTCGAGACAAAGCCTGTCGAAGAGACTCCCGTTGTCGCCGCCGAAACCGCTCCTGCGACAGAGGAGAAGCCCGCCGAGGAGGTTGTTAAGGCTGAGGAGAAGAAGGTGGAGGAGGAGGAGGTTAAGCCCGTTGAGGAGGGTCACCTGAACCACAAGGCTCAAGGCCTGAGCTTTCCCAAGTAAGTAGAATCGCAAGTGTCACTCCCAGCCTTGCTTTCCGCATGTTTTCTACGTCTTCGGTCGAAGAGACCTTACTCCTTTGAACGCTTTCAGGATTAGAACTATCAGCAATAGGGCACTAACATCACTCCGTTTAGAAACCTCATCCCCACCAAGGAGTTCTTTTTCTTCGGCACCGAGGCTGTCGAGCCTAAGGCTCTTTCCCACTACCTGAAGAGCGAGAAGTCCACGGAGACTGCTCACTATAATATTGCTTGGGCTTCCGAGACTGGCAAGGGTCTTCTCTTCGTTGGTGACAAGAAGAACCCCTCTAGCGTCATTAGCCTGGTAAGTTTGGGCCCACACAACTCCGGTCCCGTGCAGCGTCAACTACCGACAGTCACAGCAAGCTAACCACCAATTCCCACAGGCTGATGCTACTGAGCCCGAGATCGATGGGTCTCACAAGTTCCACCTCACCTCCAAGGGTAACAAGCACACTTTCAAGGCTTCCAGCGCCGCTGAGCGCGACAACTGGGTTTCTCAGCTGAAGCTCAAGATCGCCGAGGCCAAGGAGCTTGCCACTACCGTCACTGAGTCTGAGACCTACAAGACAACTCTCGAGAGCCTCAAGCCTACTCCTGTCAAGAAGGAGGAGAAGGTCGCTGAGACCGCCAAGGAGGAGACTCCCGCCGAGGCTGCCGTTGCTGTTCCTGCTACCGAGGAGGCTGCTCCCGTTAACGAGGAGACCCCTAATGAGGAAGAGATCAAGGACGAGCACAAGAAGGATGGCAAGTCCGAGGAGCCCAAGCGCCGATCTGCTAGTCGCAAGAGAACATCCTTCTTCGGCTTCGGCAAGAAGGAGGAAGTGAAGAAGGAAACCGAGGCCAAGCCCGCCGATGAGGTCGCTGTCGAGACCCCTGCTGTTGAGGAGACCCCTAAGATCGATGAGCTCGTCAAGCCTGTCGAAGAGGTTACTCCCGCTGCTGTTGAGGAGTCCACTAAGCTTGCTGAGGAGACTGCCGCTGAGGCCTCCCCTGCTGTTGCTGAGGACAAGCCTGCCGAGAACCCCAAGGAGAAGCCTACCGCCACCAAGCGTAACAGCTTCTTCGGAAACGTCTTCTCGAAGAAGGAGAAGAAGACCCCTGAGCTCAAGCCTACTGAGCCTGAGGCCACCAAGGAGGTTGAGGCTGAGACCACTGCTCCTGTGATCCCCCCTGTTGAGGCCACCACTCCTCTCGCTGTTGACGTTTCCAACCCCGCTACCGTCCCTACCGAGACCACCGAGACTGCTGCCGCCACTTCTCCTGCCCCTGAGGCCAAGAAAGACCTCAAGGAGAAGCGCAAGTCTTCTCTGCCTTTCACTTTCGGCAAACGTGACAAATCTCCTGCCCCTGCTGAGGGGGAGAAGAAGGAGTCTCCTTTCTCGAAGCTCCGCAACACCATCCGCGGCAAGTCCCCCAAGCCTGCTGAGAAGCGCGCCGAGGAGAACAAGGAGGAGGCCGTCCAGGAGGAGCCCACCGACGCCAAGGCCGAGGAGCTCAAGACCAACGAGGCTCCCAAGATTGAGGAGCCAACTGAGCCCGAGACTGAGGACAAGCCTAAGGACGCTGCTCCCGCTCCCGTTGTCACCGCCGCTGCCTAGATGGTTGCCCGGCTCTGAGCGTTGAGATTTACGACTGAATTCACAATGAAACAATAACCCCAACACCATACAACACGCGCATTGAGAGGATTTGGGAATGGAAGGATGGAACTGCATTTCTTCACAAGATACCGAGATACCCTGTCGAGACTGCTTCACTGATACCAATTTCCATATCTAAGTTGCTGAATATGACGGAGGAGAGGAGGATGTTGAACAAAAGGGATATCTGATGGATGTCCGAAAATCACCAAAAAAAAAAAGTTGAATGGGCTCTCGACTTTGAGTCGAGTTGCCCGCGTCGTTGCTTCTTGTTTTTCTTGTCTGATACCCGGGATGGAGATAATTAATACCTAATAATACAACTGCTGCGTGTTGATTATTTTGTCTGCTTGTAATCCGCACCAACGAAGTTATTGTTTTGTCTTTACCACTCAAGCCTTGAAAGCTGTCACATCATTATTGTATTTTAGGTCTTGAGAAATAGATATGGTTGGCGATGGTCTTCATTCATCCCATGTGGCGTTGTTTATATCGATTGAGTTGCCTTCAAGCAGTGGCATTACACTTGCTATTCCTTATCGTTGGCTTTCCCCACCTTGAGTATTTTCTCCATATCTTGAAGGCTATGACGAACAAGAGGATCAAAATCCAGAAGTAAAGAGTCTGCGAGGCTTATGCTAAACTTTCCTAAATCGTCCTAATATTACCTAAAGATTGATATTGTTTACGACTAAAGTCTTCAGCTTTCTGCAACCCAAGAATAAGGGAGTTCTTTAAATCAAGGACTTTAGTGTTTGGCTAACATCAAGGCCGGAAAAACGAAGGCCCTGTCAGGACATATAGCTACGGCACTCTAAACACTTCAAGCACTCAAGGCTTTAGAAAGGCCAGTACTCGGCCAGATTGGGCCAAATACGGCGGTTTCATCTCCAGACCACGGGACTTACATCGTTGTGCTCAGGTACTGTCAACTCGATCGAACTGATCCATGCTTTGTGCCGGACAAGAATCGACTTGGTGTCTCATCGACTCGTCGTGTTGGTGCGTTGTGGGCTGTCGGCGATACCGACACCTTTCCTGAGTCTATGGATGCGCGTGTGTTGAGGTCGTAGATAACTGTGAATAACGAAGATGGCGAGGCCCAAACTATTCGCGTCGACGCCTTTTGGTCTTTCCTCCAGTGTCAATCGTATTGTGAATCTCTCTCTACCCGCCAGCGGACACGACGAGAACTAGCTTGCTTCAGGCAAGGAATGGGGCAAGACTCTCCCGGATGCATCCTTCATCATCTCTACCCTCCAGAGCCCGCTTACTTTTGGTGAAGACTTGAGTGACACTCTCCGTGCCATGAGCTTTGGGGCAAATGGCTACCAACTACTGACCTGGCCAGTAAAGAGTTCAGTTCGGTTGAGCGTACTCTGTTGATATCTAGCAGAGTCCACTGAGCCCATCCCGACTGATATCAAATTACCCCAAAACTGCCTTAGGACCTATGTTGCTTAGGTTCAACATTTTAAGGCTTTCAGTATCTAAGTTCTTCAAACAAAGGCACATCAGTAATCAGATAAAAGGCATCAAAAATTAGGCAGAATCATTTCCAGAAATCTGGTCAAAGCCGTCGTCAAGCACTTCGGCAAACTCAAACCTCAAATACCTGAGTTTACTGCAGATAAGCTTTATATATGTATATATCCAGTCTCTCAGGTCAGGGACCCGGGTCGACCACTCAACCAAGCCTAGTCAATATCGACCTTATGAGGTACGAACTCGCAACACAGCTATAGTGTGGTATGCGGGCGATCGCTTCTGATATCCCGCTCGGAGAACGACTACGTTATCAGAATTACAAAAGGCATGTCAAAGGTCTGGGAAGTCAAATTTCCCGAATCGAGCTGTTTCCCCCCACCTGACATGGCCGACGAAGTCATTGAAGTCAAAGGATGGACTGTCTACTACGATGGGATCAATTTGGATGTGGATAAGTAGGTGCGATTTGCGGCTGATGTGCTGATTTCTGGCCCGCGCTAGAACTGTCATTGACTTACAATATGCTGGGCCATGATGCGGGTAAAGAGGAGTAGAACGAGGACAGATCAGAAGAGGGTAGTGGTGCATGGCTAATGGGAGTAGGCAAACGTAAAATGATCTTGGGTGCTTGATAGTTGCCACTGTCAACAGTCAGTTGCTGGCTTGGGCATTCCCTATTATGGTGAGCAGTCGTGAAAGTTGCACTATTCTGTCGCTCATAATGGTTTGTCCTTTGATCAAATATGTTGATTATGCTGCTTCAGAAGTATTTATAATAGTGTTCCTCTGAAAACACAACCAAGTGTTGGCCGAAGGAGAAAGGCACCTATACAGCTTGTCTTGAATCAATATGAACTAAGTTGTGGAATAAACCACTCCGTGGCTAGTATCTGGTGTGCTGATGGTGACAGCTTCTTTCTTCATTACATATCAGACTAAATTCGCGCATTGTTTGCCATCCTCATCAGTTCATGACTGAAGGGGCTTGCCCATGCCTCCATATGTGATCATTTTTGTAATCTGATACTCTCCAATTCCATACAGGGAGCCCTCACGACCGAACCCACTCTCCTTGACACCACCGAACGGCGCAGCAGCGTCGGAAATGATACCAGTGTTGACACCAACCATACCAACCTCAAGAGACTCAGCAATGCGGTGCACACGCTCAATATCACGGGAGAAGAAATAGCCTGCAAGACCGACCTCGGTGTTGTTGGCCATCTTGACAACCTCTTCCTCTGTCTCAAAGGGGAAGAGACCAGCAACGGGCCCAAAAGTCTCTTGCGAGGCCATGTCCATCTCAGAGGTCATGTCACGGATGACAGTGGGTGCATAGAAGTTGGATCCAATGTCATTGAGTCGCTTGCCTCCGATGGTGATCTTTCCACCCTTCTTCTCAGCATCCTTAACATGAGCCTCAACCTTCTCGATAGCTCGATCGTGGATCAGAGGTCCATGTGTAACGCTCTGATCAAACCCATTGCCTACACTGAAAGATTTGACCTTTTCGGTAAACTTTGACACGAACTCATCGTAGATTCCGCGCTGGACATAAATCCGGTTGGCGCAGACACAGGTCTGTCCCGAAGATCGGAATTTGGACGCGATAGCTCCAGCCACGGCAGCATCCACATCAGCGTCATCGAAGACGATGAAAGGGGCATTGCCACCAAGCTCCATGGAGAGCTTCTTGAGAGTGCCGGAGGACTGCTTCATGAGAAGCTTGCCAACACCAGTGGACCCTGTGAAGGAGACCTTGCGGATAGTAGGGTCAGATGTGAGAAGCTCGCCGAGCTCGGGCGTGTTTTCGTGTGAGGTCACGACATTAATGACACCCTTGGGGATGCCTGCGCGGTGAGCCAATTCGGCCAAGGCGAGTGAAGTAAATGGTGTTTCGGCGGGGGACTTTGCGACGACCGTGCAACCTGCTGCCAAGGCTGGTCCGATTTTTCGTGTGATCATGGCGGCAGGGAAGTTCCATCTTAAAGATGTCAGGTATGTGTCTTAGGGGAGTGAAACTAACTTACGGTGTGATGAGACCGCAGACTCCAATGGGCTCCTTGATAGTCCAGACACGGTTCCCAGGAACCGAGCTAGGAATTGTGTCACCGTATACTCGTGGTGCTTCCTCACTGAACCACTCGAGAAAGTTTGCAGCATACGTTATCTCACCCTTGGCATCGGCGATGGGCTTTCCATTTTCCCAGGTAATAATCTTTGCGATATCCTCGGCGTTGACGGCCATTTGATCATACCAAGCCCGCAGTAGCTTTGAGCGCTCACGGCCAGTCTTGGCGCGGAATGAAGGGAACGCATCTGCAGCAGCGCTAATGGCTAATTGAGTATCTTTGGAGTCGAATTCGGGGCATGCTCCGATGAGTTTACCGGTGGAAGGATCTGCACTGTGAGTATATGAGATTGTTAAGGGAGAGAAAGGGTGAAGCTCACCATGAACTTCAAATGTCTTGCCGGAGCCGGCCTTGACCCATTCACCATCGACATAACAAACATCCTGCTTGAGAAGTGATGGATCCTTGAGCTGAAGGACATTAGTTCCATGGTCAGTCCCTCAGGCTGTGAGATGTGTACCTTTGGGGGAGCGACATTGGAAGCTCTCCTTGTGATCATCAATGAGATGACTGGAGATTGTCGCAGAGCTCCTCGCGATGGAGCGGCCAATTTTTGAAGAAGAGCCATGCTGATATCTCAACTCACTCTCGACAAAGTCAAATAGACAAGTAAAATTGGTCAACTGAGGAGACAAAGGGTCAAAACTCTGGGGTTTCGCTGTTGCCGGTGACGGATCGAGGTTGGTGATGGCGGGGTGACGTCTTGTTAAACAAGCTTGTGTGGGGTTGACTAAAGTTCCCGGAGCCGGTATCTTTGACCACTATCGGCTCCGGCGGGACCGGCACAAGAGACATCGGCATGTTATTACCCATGGCCGATGAATTAACCTCAAATACGGATAGTTCAATAGTGTGACTCAGTCCCTGCAGTTACTTAACGTTCTTCAGCTTAGAGGCTTTGACACTAGCGATTCTGGTAGAGTATCTCTGTATTTCATCAATCGACCGGGCCGTGTTTACGAAGTAGGCAATTCTACGCCAAGGATAACTCATGTAAATCTCAATGAAATATCGGATTCATATATGAACAGCAGTTAGTGGAAGTCGAGCCTCGTAGGGCTATGTATGTTCCCTGGTGTATCATCCTTAACTCCAAACACCCAATGCTCATCAATGATAGTGGCTCCTTCAAGACGTTACCTAGACTTCATCCTAACATTTCTTCAGCCATAGTATCTGTTCTGCTGAGATCGAAGTGGCAGTTGGCGATCCAGAGTGTGAAAAGCCTGCGTTCGAGGAGTATACGGCATTGCTCGAATACTGGGAGTCTTCATGTTGTGCATCTCCCAAACACCTCCCTTCGGCTCCGACGTCGTAGATCCATCTTCGTCGTCGTCGTCGTCCGAAACATCGTTGATCTTATTTGGTAGCATGGCATAGATACTGAATCCCAGATTGCAGAGATAGATTGCCCTGAACCGGCGTTAGTAAAGTTGAGGCATAAAAATAATATACACCACTTACAGCATGTAAACACCAATGACAAGCGAGTATCGAGCAATCATGCAGCTCTCGTACTTTCCATATGGCTTGGCAATATCGCACCCAATACGGTAGTACCAAGCTGCAGGAGCGGGATATCGTGAATCAGTGTAGTCAGGTCCAATGGTTCCATAGACGCAGACTGTGTAGAGAGCGACCATGCTGACATTGATGTAAGTGGCGAAGATGGGGTACCAAACTCTCATGATGAAGGCAGTAAGCTTGCCGAGGAGGAAGAAGAGTGAAATGATCGAGATAGCGACATTGAAATTGGTGAAGCTGTCATGTTAGTCAGCACCTTAGGCACTGTCAGAGGTACACACTCACGTTCGTGTCCAGATGAGAGCAATCTTTGGTTGAGGCTGATAATTGGCATAAGCGTAGAGAACTCTGGCCGGGTTCGAATTGAGGGGAGGCTCGTGCTCCCAGCCAATCTGCCACATATCGGTACGGTAGAGATTTGGTTGAGAGATGCCAAAGATGACCAGAGCAGGGACGATTCCAATCAGCTCAAGAGGCATTAACCACCATGTTCCCTTTCTCGATACGCGAGGCCATTTCCGAAATAAGACGCGGTAATTCTTTGCCCTGGATGGCGTATCTGTGTGCTCTTGCTGAGAGCGTTTGAAGGTTGGGAATTTCATGTTGGCGATTAACCTGACCTGATCTGAGTCAATTGACTTGCTTGTTGAAGTTGGAGTTGAATGTTGCGCTGTGTTGGCTGCGGGTAGCAGCTATGAACTGTTCCACATACGATGTCGTACAGAGTCCTGATTGAGATCGTCAAATTTGGTCTTGCTGACCGGCAGCCAATTCAATATAGAAGTAGGAAGCATTCACGGGCGGCCAGGTCGGGGTGGCCAGCCGTTTAAGGGCCTTGGAGGTGGCCATCAGCTGAGAGGGGGCACCCATGTTGGACAGCTGTGAGAGGCTCTCGAGATGAGAAAAGCCGCTGTGATGCCAGCCTGTGAGCGGGCGCCTGGAGTGATACTCTGATGCCAATCGCTGCATCTCGAGGATGAGCATCAACGGCATGGGCCAATCAGGTCAGAGAAGTGAGGTGCTATCACCACTCGTCTCCTCTGTTAAGCGCCCGGGTGGAAATCATGAGATAGTGATGGAGTAGCCCGATTGGTTGGGCTAGAGGCTGGAGATGCAACCTCATGTGGCTGGCTGGCCAATAAGAGAACAAGAAAAACAGTTGAAGATGTGCTCTTGAGTGAGTATCGCAGGGATTAGGAACCGCCAATTCTCTGCTGTCGAGTGCTTGCAGATTTAATTCCTGTGATCTGCCGTAAGAACGAAAAGAACGGGGATTTTGTGTTGGTCTTTGGCGGCCAGGTTCAGCCGCTGAGTCTCTATGGAAATGGCCTCAGTTGTGGCATCTCCATATACCGGTTATCCGAGATCGAGGCTGTTCAACATTCAAAGGGTAACATTCTGGATTTGTATACTACGAAATGTGTCATTTGTGAACATCATCGGTCAGCTGGCGGCTAACAATAGCAACAGTGATGAGATTATGTAACGCGCAGATTACTCTGCAGCAGAGTCACATCCTAAATTTAGCCGGATCATATCATGTCATGAACAGCTCAAGTCTAAAAGCTTGAAACAAAGTGAGGGCATTCCCGACTCCTGATGGCAATAAACCAATCAGTAATTTAAACTCTAGTCCAAGCTTTCAGGCTGAACATAACCATGTGCCATGTCCTAACTATCAACGGCCTTTCACAAGAACAAGAACATGAAGAAAAGACAGCATACTTAGTTGGGCCCTACCTTGATTGTTATCGAAAAAAACAGAATCATCTGCTTCCCCGTATTATCGGCCACTACTGAGAAACTCCCTCAAGAATATTAACATATTGATTAATCCCCTTAAACTGGTGTCGTCTCTTAACGCCAAGCCAGCCATAAAACCCGTCAAGAACGCACTGGAACCAGCCACAGCGTCACTCGAGAGGAGACTCCGCCGTCACGGCAATAACGGGATGGCTGACACGGGAAGAAGCCGTCAGAAGTCATGGATTTTACTGAGCAGTATCCACACCGCCTCGCTTTTGGAAATTCCATGCGACGAATTATGAGCATGGGGAAGCCAAGCTACCGGAGGATTATTCTTAAAGCCAACTCCAACTCGGCCGAATAGACCATCTACAGCGGAGGAGAGAGAAAGACGCAAAGCCAACGTTACCTTGACTACTGCCTCACGAAAATTGCGAGACCCCGAAACTCGGTCCGAGTATTCACGATTCAAAGAGCAGAGGCTTAAAGATTAGGCGTTTTTTTTGGCGCCAAAACTCAAGGTCATCAAGGCAGGCCAAGACCAGGGGCAGACTTCGAGACCGTGTTCTCTGGAGACGGCCAACTCTCACGGAAAGGCAGGGGGAGCCGAAGACATGCGGAGCCCTTGGCCCTTTGAGCTCAAGCAAGGCGTGGGTAAAACAGACCGTTCTAGATCTCGCCGATCGTCATGGGCATTCCTTGATGTGGGAGGGTGAGTTCCACGCATCCGTTTCACAGGCCCAAACCATTTTATCCCTCTTCTTTTTTATTTTTTCTTTTCTGCCTTTTCCTTCTTAGCTCTGGTCTAGTCGATGACTCGTTCCGTTGATACGTATGTCCTTTAACGTTACCCCTTTTTGTTCAGAACCTGTATGTGTTGACATAATATTGCGGCAATAAGAAATACATGCCTCGGTACGGAGGTAATTTCGTGTCAAACATACCTCCATCCTTGTCAGCCCAGCCCGGGTCAAGGTCAAGGACAAGCACACCAATTGCATGTGACTCTGGGTCTTTGCTTTGAGCGATGAGAGTGTGAAGTTGAACTTGTGACAAGTCAGCCATTAAAAGAGTGCCTGGTTGGAAGGGTTGAGCTGCTCAGTAGGCCCAGGATCCATGGAATGTCTGGTCAATGATCAAATAATGGTGCCAAGACGTTGCACCGATGGCTCGGCCGCCGTTCATGTTTGATACAGGGATCTTGGTCAATGTTGATAACTTGATTGTGCATGTCCTTGTCGAGGCTCTCGGCTCTCATCTCTCTCGCGTCTTTCAGTTCCGGTCCGATAAACTAAATCAGATGGTTCGATGTACGATGATCGACAAGAGAGAAGGGAAAAAGCCTGATGACGGATGACTAAATTCATAGTGCTAGCAAAGATTTGACAAAGTCTAAAAGCTTGTTCAATTCCCATGTCTTTCTCATGAGTCGTCGATATGGATTGAAGCGGGACGGACTAGGTCCGGTGGTCTGGGCAGACGGCAGATGTGGTAAGGTTATCGGAGGAGGTGATGATATTGGTAATCGCTGGGAGTCGCCATGCATCTGTTTATCATGACTGATATTTCACTTCTTCCACAACAAGTAACTCCATGAGTAATAGTGATCATGAGTTTTGTGTCCAGGTTTGGTCGACTCCCTTGTCAGCTTCAAGGACCCAGACCTCGAAAGCGGGTAGGTTATTTGTTGCCAAGATGATGAGATACCCACTTACAAGCTGCCTCACGCCAATTCCCCGTCCCAATCTCCATGAACGAATATGACCCCGGTAACAAACCCCGGTTCGCTCTCTCTGAATGGCTTGCCTTGGCTCTCTATGTGAGCTGTTGCGCCTTATTATTATGCTGTGCTGTCCCGAACAATGTTACTGTTTTGTGATGGACTCAGAGTCAAGCTGAAGCTGAAGCAGATCAATGGGATGAACTGTTTATTTTCTCCATAAGCTGACGTTGATCCTTTCTTCCTCTAGATTAGACATATCTACCTATCATGCCCCCTTTTGCCTATCATTTACTCGTTCGATGCGAATGTCACCACTAACTAGTCTTGTGCTCGTCCCTTTGCTTTGGAAATGCTATTACTCATTCTCCCATCCATTATTTCCATACCCATTCTGTCGGTTTGTGTGGCCTGGTCTGGCCTGAAAGCTCAAATGCGGAGCAGCGATCAGCCTCTTTCCATCCTTATCTTGGTCTAAATGCCACTTTATTCGTTCATCTTGTTAATATTCTTTCCTCTCATCTACACTCTACTGTGACGTTGACTCTCCTTTCCTTCCCTTGTCGCCCACTCGTCTCGCTCGGCTGACAAACAACCGAACCGACGTCAAAACACCATATCTCCACTGGACGGGAGCCTTTGCTACCTACCTTACGCTATATGCCAGGACCCGTTCGTTCAGTCAATTTTGACTCCGATTCCGCCACCCCAAACCCAGCCTAACTCAGAGTTTCCGTTCGAGTCAATACTCGGCCGAATGCTTTCATCAGATTGAATTGAACTGTATTATTCATTGGTTCCCTTTTTCCCTTTGACAAACTGGTTGAACCAACCATCACTCACAATCGAGTCAAGCTTTTAGCACCTACTGCACTCCACCCACTGAAGGACCCCCGGACTACGGCCATAACACAGCACCGGACAGCCGACTTTTAGCTGCAAATCCCCCTGCGACTCATCCCTCTGATCCCATAACCCATCTCGATCCCCATCCCATTTCTTTCCCCCCTCCCCTTCAACCTAACATCGTGCGGCTGTATTTCTCATTATATACTTAGCAGCCCGAGCATTTACTGCGCCGCGCATCAGGTACTGCACCAGAGTCTCCCCACTTCATAGGGAACTTCCACCACTGCTTTCGCACGCATACGGTACCTTATTACCTTACTTTCGCTCATACACTACGCACACCCGACCTCGCAGACACGCCCCTCATCGCATCTTGAATCTCGATCTCTTGCTGGCCGCTGCGCAAGGCCCAAAGCCACTGGCCACTAGGTGCCAAGGACTCGCAGTCCCTCCGGGGCTTCGATTTTCTCCTCTTCCCCAGGCGCCTTCATGCAGCGGCTTCCTAGTTTCAACTCTCCCTCGTCTCCTTCTGCCTCTGCTTCTTTGAATTGTCCTGTCGCAGACTCAACCGATCAAGAGAAGGAGGGTCGCGAAAAGCATCCACCACCACCACCAACCTCAACCTCTACTCCGGGTTCAATACCCACATTTACGACTCCAAGCAACACCACTGCCACCAGCACGACTAACGCTGAGCTTGATACCGACGTTTCAGTTCTCGCTGCTGCTGCTGCTAAAGCTGCCGGGGAAGCTTACAACAGGGTCACCATAACTGGCAGGAAAGCCTACGACTCTCGCCGCGTATCAGAGGCACCAGCATGGAGGCACGATCTTAGCATACCAAACTTGGCCTCAATCGCGCCCTTTTCTGACTTTACGACCTCCTTCTCGCCAGCTTCGATCACCGGCGCTATTCACCAGTCAAGTTTGTCCACCGCCGGTAGTCCACGAGGTCTTAGCGCGTCCACGCGAGGGCTTCCACAGACTCCCATTCCGGCGAAGCGTCCCTCCGCCCCATCCAGAGGTGAACCCGTCATGCACCCATCACCCATCAAGAAAGCCCGCACTGGGGCATCACCACCTCGAATGGTCGAACTTCCTAATCAATCTGCGAATCTTGATCCCCCGGCAAGGGGAAAGCAGCAAGGACCGCTCTCGCCTCTCTTCTTCTCCCACACGCCAGCAAGGCACGCTCATCGTCCGGCCAGCTTTCCTGCAACCGATCCTGCTGTTTCTATGCTTTCACGTATGCGAGAGGACTCGGCTGGCGGTGTCACGACCTTGAAGTTGCCTCGCGCAAGTGTGAGCTCCATCAGCCCTGGAAGATCAGAGAGCACTCCTGGTAGTTGGGGGTCTTCAATGGACGCTCCCGCTCATACGACGACCCCAGACAGTCGTAGTCTCCCTCCGGGGCTGCAGATGCTACAAGGTGTTGGTGTTATTGAGTTTCTAGAGCAGGACGAGAGGCCTACCTTTCTCATAGACCTGGACAATTCCGCTAATGCTAGCCGTGCCGGCTTACACATCCTCTACTACAACGCGTCTCTACGAGGAGCACATGAAGTGCTTCAATATTTGTCGGTGGACCAAGAAGATGCTAGTGCAGACACAGATTTTGGTCGTTTCAAATCATGGATTATGACACAATCCAAAGCTCGTGTGTCAGCTGATACTCACAAGTATGCTGGTATTACCTGGACATTGTCAACATTACGTCGAAGGTTTCGCTTTGTTAGCGCCCAAAATTGTGTTGCTACGCCTCGCCCCAGTACTGCGTTACCACTTATTGACGAGACGGCTGCTTCGGAAACGAGAAGTTCCGGACACTCGCCGCAGATGCCCGTTACTCCTGACGCCGAGCTCGTTGATGCGCCAGATTATTTCGGCGATGCTGAACCTGTCGATGCTAATTTTGACCGCGCAGATGTTGATGCGATCATGGAGGGAGGCGACACAAGACTACACCCTGACGAGTTTACAAACCAGGTCTTCCAATCGCAACCCGCGAGGTCAATTTTTGATTGGACAAGGATTCCAGTGTCGGATGCACTTCCTCCTCATATAAAGTTTGCTCGTTCGGTCGATTGGGCGGCCACTCCTCTCGGACCAATCGAAGACTGGCCTGCCGATCTCAGATCCATGTCCAACCTGATCATGGGCAGCCCACACCCCGCTGCCATGTACTGGGGTCCCCAGTGTGTGATCATCTACAACGAAGCTTATCTCGACCTTGCGGGCCAAAAACATCCCAAGTTGATGGGCTCCTGCTACATGGATGCCTGGCCTGAGATTTGGGATGAGATCAAGCCTGTGTTCAAGAGTGCACTAGAATCTGGACAGGCGACAATGAAGCACGAGAATCAGCTTTTCATTAATCGGCACGGCTTTTTGGAGGAGGCTTTCTTTTCCTGGTCTATCGTTCCCTTGGTGGGTGGTGAAGGCGAAGTGGTTGGACTATACAATCCAGCTTTCGAGAATACCCGTAGACGGGTCAACGAGAGGCGAATGCTGATGCTTCGCGAGATTGGCGAGAGGACGGCTGCAGCTACCACTGTCGCAGGTTTCTGGCCCCAGGTGCAGAAGGGACTGGAGTTCAACGAGCACGATGTGCCCTTTGCCCTGATCTACTCGGCCAGAGAGGACACCGAGAGCGAGGTTTCATCATTACATTCCGGTAGCTTGATACACTCACCCCAATTGGTCCTTGAGGGGAGCCTTGGAGCACCAGAGAATCATCAAGCCGCACTTCCACAGCTTGACATGCGACAATCTGAGGATGGTTTTGCCCCTTACATGCGCCAATCAATGGCTGCTGGCGGTGTTCCAATTGTCCTCTCTGAAGAGAATGGTAACCTTCCTACACACCTTATTGATGGCCTTCACTGGAGGGGCTTTGGCGATCCCTCGAAGACACTCGTTGTTTTCCCCGTTATCCCGACCACCACAGGAGAATCCGTTATTGGATTCATCGTGATGGGTATCAACCCTCGCCGTCCCTATGACGACGATTACAAGCTGTTTATTCATCTGTTGTCCCGGCAGCTAGCCACCTCAATGGCTTCAGTGGTCTTGTTCGAGGAGGAAATCAAGCGTGGCCAAAGGGCTGCCCGCCTCGCTGCACTGGACCGTCAAGAACTCTCGATGCAACTTTACCTCCGTACACAAGAAGCCGTGGAAAGCGAGTACAGATTTACCCGAATGGCTGAGTTTGCTCCTGTTGGCATGTTTATTGCCAACTTTGCGGGCAAGATCAACTATTGCAACGATATGTGGTGGCAGATCTCGAGACATTCCCGGTCCGAAGATTCTGTTGATACGTGGATGGATAGTGTCAGAGACGAGGACAGACCAGCATTGGAAGACGCGTGGGACAAACTCCTCAGGGAGAAAGTCACGATTTCGGTGGAATTTCGGTTCAAGTGTTCGCAACAGAGCAATGGAAACACAATTGATACATGGGTTCTGATGAGCGCTTATCCCGAACGGAACGAAGAAGGCAATCTCAAGTTGATATTTGGCTGTATCACCGACATCTCTTCTCAGAAATGGGCCGAGAAAGTACAGAATGAACGACGTGAAGAGGCGGTTGAGATGAAGCGACAACAAGAGAACTTCATTGATATCACCAGCCACGAAATGCGGAATCCTCTATCAGCTATTCTACAATGTGCTGATCAGATCGCAAATAACATCACTATCTTCGATTCGCATTCTGTCAAAGCAGAAGTTGAGAAACTACTGGACGGATGCCTGGATGCTGCAAACACAATCAATTTGTGTGCCAGTCATCAAAAGCGTATTGTGGATGATATTCTGACATTGTCTAAGCTAGATTCGAACCTTTTAGCCGTTACACCCATCGACGAACAGCCTGTAAGAGTTGTGCAGCGTGCCCTAAAGATGTTCGAATCAGAACTGGTTGCCCATGATATCGAGTTTGACTTGAACGTGGATCAGAGCTTCGAGCAGTATGGTATTAAATGGGTGAAGCTCGATCCTTCCAGACTGCGACAAGTCTTGATCAATCTGATGACAAATGCTATCAAGTTCACACAAGGCCGCGAGAAACGAGCCATTACAGTCAGCCTCAGCGCTTCAAGGCACGTGTCTGAAGTCACTCGGAAAGGCATTTCATATTTTGATAGAGTCGACCATCAACGCACTGCGGTCATGGATATCAACAACACTGACGAGTGGGGTCATGGAGAGGAGATCAACATCCACTGCACGGTTGAGGATACTGGTCCCGGCTTAATCGAGGAGGAGATGAAGCTTCTCTTCCAGCGATTTCAACAGGCGACTCCGCGAACACACGTTCAGTACGGCGGCTCGGGATTGGGTCTCTTTATTTCTCGTATCTTGACAGAGATGCAGGGCGGACAGATTGGTGTCACGTCCCGCCGTGGCATTGGTAGCAGCTTTAGCTTCTACATCAAGTGCCGACGCTCTTTGACTCCTCCTCAGGATTACGAACAGATTACGCCGTTCAAGATCGCTCGAAAATCTCATGCGCCAGCCATTCCGCAGAAGCCGGAACTCAATCGTCAACCATCTCGAACGACGACGACAAGCGAAGACAGAACCCAACTGTTTGATGTTTTGATTGTGGAGGACAACATTGTCAATCAAAAGGTTCTTCAACGACAGCTACGAAACTGTGGCAACAATACGTTTGTTGCAAACCACGGCAAGGAAGCTCTGCAGACTCTCGAGCGTTCAAGATTCTGGGCTGGAAAAGAGGCTGAAGGTGTTGACATCTCTGTCATCCTGATGGATTTGGAGATGCCTGTCATGGATGGAATGACCTGTGCTCGAAAGATTCGAGAGCTGGAACGAGAGGGAATTATTGTGCAGCATATTCCCATCATTGCAGTTACGGCATATGCACGACCGGAGCAAATCGAGAGCGCCAAGGCCGCAGGAATAGTGAGTTGGTCGTGCCAGACTTTATAAGCTTAATCATTAATACTTTATTTTAGGACGATGTTATCTCTAAGCCATTCCGAATCCCTGAGCTGTTGCCCAAGATCGAAGAGTTGGTCGGCAAATACAAGAATCTGTCGGTGTCTGCTTGATGCTGCATGGATGCTGCGCCGACTTGACACCTGATGCCCTGCCAGGAGAACTATGCAGCTTCTCCACGGTTTACGAATATAACGAAGTCACTTGACCTGGATGGTTAGACATAGCCTCACTTTCGACATAATCACTTCACCAACCTATCACACAACACTATTCTCTATTTGGCCCCATGTAGCATTTGGTGGCATGACTTTTTGGCGTTTTGGAAAGAGACAAGGCTGGTTTGCGGGATGGCGAACCCGCAAGATCATTGGAATGTAGAACATGGAAGCGACTCTTGGGTTTTATGTGTGAATCTCTTTTACAGAGCATATGGAGCAAAAATATTAGCGAGGATGGGGTACGATGCGTGTTAACAAACACGATAGAAGATACACGACGTGCTGGCGTTGTCGGGCTGATGGACGTCGTTTTATGGATGGATATATCTGCATAAAGATACGGGCTGTGCTAGTTATACCCACCCTACATGATCATGATTAATCATGAATGTTATCTGCATATATCTAGACAAGGCAGTTACTCGGTGGATGTCAGCGTGACTTATTTTGTGACATGATGATCTCTGAAGACGATGAAGCATGAAGCTACATGTGGCGTGAGAGGTTATCCAGGACCTAATCATCGTTTCCGCTGTGGCAGACATGGCGAAGACAGAACAGAACGGTCTTGATACTGAGGTGAAGCCATTCGAGAAGTACAAGCAGTCAGTTACAGCTCAAGGATGATGCATAAAGCAGGAGAGTTGAACAGCCGCAGCACGGAGTCCGGTTATCGGTACGTAGGTGTATACTACTTGACTCAAGTACTTGGTGATATAACTGTTTTACATGTGAGGTAACGGCGTAGTCGCATCATTTGATCTTAACTCTTAGCGGTCGTTACTGTCAAGCTCACGGAATACCCAGTGATGCTTGAATCACTGCATCTGAGCCTGTAAGTGGCTCGATCCAAATCCTCGCCCTTCCTATGATTTTCTGCTGGATGATTGGTTATGCCAGCTACGAACGCCACCCACTCGTTGCTCCGCGCAGAAGCTCTACGTCGATAAGAAAATGAAGTCGACGACATGGTCAAGACGGGATACATCAATATTCCGCCTACTCACTATTTCAAGCTGGATGAAGACCAATCCCTCAAGCGTCTTCAGAACGACTATCTCAGATCGAAAGTCACATTAAAGAACACCTTCAACGCTAATCAACACACTGGGAGCACCCAGTTGATTGGCTCGATGACTTGGAAACTCCTCCACCACACCAGGAGCTCCGAACGGCAATCAGAGAGTGTCACGACAAAAACTATGGAAGACTACACCCGGTCAGATCATGTAATGCGGGCTCTCGAAGTTCAGCCATCCAGAATGTTAGTCTTCGCCATCAAAGGCAATCTTGCACCACTCGTCAGCCCGCATTAATGACACATGAGACGAAATAAGAAACTCGGAAGGCATCGCATCCGACGAACTTGTAAAACTCTTGGACTAACATCATGGCCTCTTGGTCTTGATCTGTGTGATCTATAGCTGCTATGAAAGAGCCTCAAATAGCAGCAGGTACGGGCAAGGAGAAGTGCGGGGAGCCAAAGTTGCGCAATGCCTACGAGTTTTGGTCAATGCAGTTTCGCATGCCGAGCACACACGGACAACCTTGGCAGAAGTGTTTCTGTCTGTCTCTGATGGAACAGGAGCGGCGAAATGGATCTCCGGCCTAATAAACTGACAGCCAGTCTTTCTATGGGGATACAAACCGGAATTTGTTGTCTGCAATCAAAACCCGAGCGGTGTTGACAAAATCGTCGCAGAAGAGGCCGATGTGGTAAATATTTGTTGGCATTTTGATAGAGCCACCTCAACCCAGCCCCAAAAGTAATCTAGCATCTAGCACTAACCAGCAGTGAAGCCTTACAAGTAACAAACGAGCATCTGTATGATCCCGAAGCTGCTGTGCACACTGACAACTTTTATGATAGGAAGCCGTCGGCTTTTTGCATGTGTACGTTGGTCTTGTAAGTGTCTCCCCATAGGCTGTCTCGACTGGAAAGACTTATAGTCTCTGAGACCATCGGATGTCTCGCACATTGTTCCGCGGATCTCAATGTCCAGGGTCGTTGAAGACCTATGTATGTACTTAGATTGATAAAGACAGACAGACCCCTGTCGCCTTTTCAACGTCACCGACAAAGTGCATCATCAGCGGGACGATCACGCGGCATTTACCATTCAGGCTGGCTGGTAGAAGAGAATTCTGGTTCTGAACAAGTAAAATCAAAGGGTGAAAGGAAATGCCCTCCCTTTGATAGAAAGAATCCGTTTCTTTGTGCTCAGATGGAAGCAAGATCACGCTCACAAATAGCAATTGTTTATAGCATTTGCATCTAATGACAGCTTGTCTTTTTTCCCGCTGAAGCTGAACGTAACTGGGCTGCTTTGACTTCGTGCCCCGCGCTAATCAGGGACCTTGCAGGCGGTTTTCCCGCTAGAATCAAATATTTGCTTCTCTTTCGACCAATCTCTGGACTCCCCGCGCGGCCCGCTCACTCTAAAGTGCAGCGCAGAACCACAGGTCACCATCCCTCCCTCTCCCTGGCTGGCACCAACTACTAACAATTCTGTCCAGCCTGGTAAGGAGACATGCATTTGGGTGGCGGCCTGCTTCTTTGTGGAAGTACCTCACACTTTCTGCCACTGACGGGAGCCCAGGAGCCCAGGAGCCCCCCCCTGCACTCGTTTAACCTAGTACTAGTAATCTGGGTTGGGGATTCTTTTCTGCAACCTGCTACTCAGTCTGTCACTCACTCACTCACTCACT
>VYWZ01000620.1:0-47426 GCA_008711595.1 Fusarium xyrophilum | reverse complement strand
GCTAGTAAGGATATATAAGAAAGTCCTATCTAGCTATGCAGCATAGAGGATATTTTAGGAGATCAGGGACTTCCTATTATACTATTTTCTCTATTACTTGCTAGGAATATATACAGCGAGGTAAGTCCTATCTACTACACTGATATAGCTATAGAAATACTAACTGCTTTACCAAGCTATTATCTCCAGGGAAATAAAGCTATTATCAGGAAGTTAAATAAAGTATATATAAAGCTTCAGGAAGGCCTCTGCCACTGCCGCCACTATAACCAAGACTGTGCTCTAGCTTATCTTAAAGAAGTCTACTATAAGGTACTAAGATATGCCCTAACCGATTACATACAGGAATATCATAACTTTCTACTCTAAGGTTTACCATTTTATATCCTTCAGTGCCATATTCTCCCTTAATCACTCAACTAATTCATCAAAGACTCCCTTAAGAACCCTAAAGATCCTAAAGAACCTCACTAGGCTACCCTAGAGCAGCCTCTAAGCCTTCACTACAGCCGCTGATAGTCCTCCGGGGTTAATGATATATCTCAGATCAGGAATATAAGGTATTTACAGCATTTCTTAATCTAGATACAATCAGCTAATCTCTTCAAGCATCTGCATCAACAGGAGATCCTCAAGATCATCCTAATCTTCATCGCTACTACAGTCAGGGTCAGAATTATCCATTTTTAGAGGTCCAGTCTAAGGGTTTTGGTGTAAGCTTAGCACAACCTTATTAGCCTTCCGGTTATATTTAGCAAACTGGGCAAAAGTGAAGGTCTAGACCTTCACATTACTCCATTGACTTTGTAGCTAAAATATCGACTTTTAGGTTATATTTCCTTAGTAACCTTCCCCTAAGGAGTTTACAGTAGAAAAGGTATATCCTCTAAGCTTACATAACTTAACACCAAGTGGAAATTGCAAAAAACTAACGTTTTATCACCAACAGACCCCAAATTGGGGATAGCCTCGCCTTCAGACCCACCAGTTATGTTATGTTCCAAACTTATGTGCGATACCGATCAGGGCCTAAACTAATGTTATTTAGGTATGGATGTGAGTGAGAGTCAGTTGTTTTATGCGCCCAGAATCACATGCAAGTCGAACCAAGCATGCCATTGAACTCGCCACAGTCACCGAGTTTACGCCAGCGTCAGACCGGTCAAGAAAATGCCACCTACAGTACATGATCATGTGTGTAGAGTTGCAGCGCAGTATCAACAATTGGATCGCACCGCAGGTTTCCCTTTTGGACTCTTGGGTCACAGCTCAGGGCTCCAGGGGATGGCTGATCTTGTAATGGAGTTAATGGATGTGCTTGAATCACGAGGGGGTCACAAATACAAGTCAAAGCAGAATTACCTTAGTCTGACCAACCACGGAGTCTCGAATTCAAGCTCGAGGCGTTTTGATGGTGGGGTAATAGACGGCACTAGCTACCTCAGATGTTGAAGGGTAGATATTCGATGTCTAGAGTTCAGTCTTTACAGTGGACAATGGATAAAATCATCAAGTTATAGAGCATCAAGCTTATCACCATTGACTCTTCACCGTCATCAGTGACATCTCTTCAGAAGCAGGCGGGGACAGCAAGGGACTCACCCACCTGAAGGATACAGGGGTCGAGGGCCCTCAACAGCTGCTGATGCAGGTAAATGGGGCACATCTACGTAATTCCTGGGGCCCTTAGTCGTGAACCCGACAACCTCGTTCAGCTCATTCGCTTCCCTTTTCAGTTGAGGCTAACTACGTGCCGTCTCTCTTTTCTTTTCTTTTTCCTCTTCTCACTCCCTCACTGCTCTTGATACCACTCTCTTACTCAGGTACTATACTCTCTATATTTTGGGTCCCAGGGCTGGGTATTAAACTGTCCTCCATCTGTTTCCTCTCACCCATCTCCCCATTCCTGTCTTACTCTTTCTTTGCCACTCAGTTCCCAACCTCGCTATAACAGCTTCAACAACAAGATACTTGAAGCTCTCATTCAATTCCTCTCAGCATTTGCCGTTTATCCTCAATTGCTTGAATTGCTTCGAACATCCCGGTCCAACTAGCTTTAGGCCCTGTGCTCATTAGCTCGCGCTGTGAAAGTAAGTGGTGGACAGGGTTACTTTGCAGAGACCGGACCCCAACAGCTTCAAATTATTTTACTTTATCCGGGACAGACAATCCCTCCCCTCGGAAGCTACACCAATATTTGCTTAGGTATCATACTAAGTAAGCTGAGACTGGTCGAGACTGTGTGAGTACAGTAGCACTGCATTGTCCAAATATTGAGACTTGCAGGTTTCAGCTCACTTCAGCTGAACCCCAGCCTCGTTCATAACCCATTGCTGCCCTTCACCATTGTCTCGAATATCTGTTTCTAACAACCCAAACAGTCAGTTATACAGTCCCTTACCTTCAGAATGGCCGACGGTGGTCCTCCTCTTATTCGTCCCGTCCCTCGAAGACCCTTCGATCTCAGTTTGACAACTCCTACACCACCAAGCGAGAACTCGTCTCCTTCAACTCCAGCGCCAGCTCCAGACCCCAACATTGCGCGCTTCCTCCAACCAACTCCCGAGCCTGCGAGCGCAGGTCTAAGCAGGCCTCAGTCGTTCATGAATTTGACCTCCTCGACGCTCTTCGGAATCTACTCTCCCACAACGTCCTCTTCGCGCGACCGTGTCTTTGCCGATCGCGATGAACTCGATACACCTTGGGGAACAGGCGCTCAGACACCCATCAAGAGACCTAGCATCGACGACGCTACGTTTGATTTTCTGAAGGATCGATCCCACCACATTCGTCGTCGGTCCTCGATTCGAGTTCACGAACCTGCTGGAACTCTAAAGCATTCTCCATCTGGTGGTGCTCTACTATTAAGAGGACTTTTGCTTTTTGTCCTCGGCGTGGGATATGGCGTATTAGTCACATCGCGCTTCCACGAGTCGGACAGTCTTCCGTCTCGTGCTACGTACAACTGGGGCCATTTGACGTTTTGGGGTCTTGCTGGCGTTGCGCTGGGCGCGCTGTTCCCTTGGTGTGATCGAGTATGGGAGAATTCGTTCGGCGACAATGGGGATGAAGCTGTGTTGGAAAACAGTGCTTCAGCGAAAGATGACGACCCAAGCACTGACTGGGCGCTTGCTGTCCGGGCTATCGGCGCCTTTGTCGGAATTGTATTCGCGATTGTAAGTCAGCCAACGACAAAGTGATTGTCATGTATAACTAACATCCTGCAGCGCAAAGTGGCCTGGGCGTCCACCCTTCAGGTGTCACTGACCTTGGCACTTGTCAATCCCCTCCTGTGGTGGCTTATCGACCGCTCCATGCCTGGTTTTCTGCTCTCAGCTGCGGTTGGACTCGCAGGGTCGGTTGTGCTCCTCGGCGTGAACCCAGATATGATGCCGGCGCCTACTCAGGTTCCGTTCAGGCATTTGGTCAATGCCACAATGGCATGTGATGGGGATATGCCCATTCTCGGTGGCCTCGCCCAGCAGAAGACACTCGAGACGGGCATGTGGATGCTGAGTGTGCTTTTTTGCAGTTGTGTCTGCTTTGGAAACATTGGCCGCCGACTTACCCTTGGACCATCGACAACAGCCAAGGGACGCTGGGCTGGAGTGAGATGATGACGAGCGAGAAGCTGATTCGATGTGCAATCAGCTGCATCGGTCTTTTCACATTCTGTAGCATGATGTGTCCATGATATCCTTTTCGTTTGGTTGGGCGACAACCATGGGGAGGTATATATATGGGCGGGTTTATTGACAATGGGAACGGGAAGGCATTTGTATAGTTATGGAGAATGGATAAGGGCATTTTGCAAGATCATAAGGGATGATATGATGCTTAGTTTACCGATATGGTCTGTTTATGACGACAACTGTTCTGCTCTTCTGTTCTCCTGAATGGGATTGCATAGCATGGGTAGGCCAGGCTTAAATGGCTTAAGGAATGACAATGCCATTTCATTCTACGTTTCAATTTCCAAGGGGAAACCCACGAATCTGTCACGATGTATTGTTTCTTTTTATCGTTCAGATACCTGGGCTGTAGATCCAATCTGCCGAACTAGCCGTCTCGTACTATCGAGTTGAACCTCCATTGGCCCAGCAAATAATTGACCCTAATTGCTTGTTCTTATTGTTCTCTCTTATCTTTTCTTTTTCGAGTCCTGAATTGTTTCCCCAGTGTCAAACCAAAATATGTTCGCCCTTTTACTCCATCATGGATCAACCCTGTGACGACCGACGATCATCGCCTGACGCACGCTCTGCAACGTCATTCGTGTATCAGGTCCAGAGCAGATCAGATCTAGTTTGCGCTCTTCTTTTGATCGCCTCCTTGACGGCTGCTGATTTTTCTTGGATAGCGGAGCCGAAGTCGACATTGGAGAGGCCGAGCATGACGAGCATACGAGGATTTTGAATCATCTCGTTGATTGTGATGGTACGTGTGCAAACGTCGGTGTAGGAAGCGAGGGCAGCTTCAGAGCCAGAAGCGACTGTAGCAGAGAAGATAGTGTAAGCCCAGGTACACTCTTCCACAGGGGTTAGCAAACGGACAGTCTCTGCTACTCACCACCTTCGTTCTTGGGAATCTGCTCAGGGTGCTGGACTTTTCGACCAGCCGCAATGTTGTCCAGCTCGGTCATGATATAGTGAGATCTCTTGACAAAGTCCTAGACGTGGAACGATCAACATTGGGGGGAGTCCATTGAGAATGGGACTCAAATGGCTGTGATGAAGTCTGCCAAGCGGGCGGTGATGGTCTCCCGTTGCTCTGGGGTGGGGAGTTGAGAGATGGTGTTTAGAAGACATGATGGGTGTGAGTATGTATGTGATGTTGATAGAGATAGGATCAGCTTGAAGTTTAGAAAAAGAAGAGAAGATTGATAAAGAAGAGAGGGTCAAGGAAAGAATACCAAGGGTTGAGACGTTGAGCTTATGCACAGACAAACCGTTTCTAACAAGCTCAAGCTCAAGCTCAAGGGACGGGGAACGACATGTGACGATGGTCAGTAGGCGGAGGAAGCCGTTGATAAATAAATAGCAGATCTGCCTACTAGAGATAGACAGAAATTAGAGTGACCTTAAAAAGCATCAATCGTATTTACTAGTAGGAGAATAATGCTTATAGGCAGACAGATTCCTGAGGGAGGATCAGATCAGAGAGAGCTTAGTTCAGCTAATGTGTGGGGAGGTTGAATTAATGGTCCTAATTATAAGTTAGAGCTCGAGGTTTGAGGTTCGAGATGGGGCTCTTTGTTAGTTATCGAGTTGGTAGTTGGTAGAGAGAATCAACATATGGAGACAGAAAAATGGTCGTGTGATGAATTACCTTTCTTGGCAGTCATTTTCAAACATGATCAGTCTTGATGACAAGTTCAGCCAAAGGAGAGAGAAGTCGTATTAACCAAGCGGGAGAATCAATGTCACTCGTCATCCATAACTCGGCATCGCCAAGGGACGGGCTCTCAACAGCGACAACCAACGGAGCAAAGTCAGTCCTGATTCGGGAACCAAGAAGTCGGAGATGGTCTAGGACAATTGGAACATTCTGCGAATGCGAACTGATTTGACCTAACTAATTACCAAGGAAACAACACTACTACAAGTAAGCGTCATCCAGAGAAAGGGTCCTGGGGTACGGTTCCCTAGCTCATGACGAGAAAGAAGGGGCATTCCAAAGAGAACAGGTACAACAAGTCATGACAGTCTGCCAAAGTTTGATCACGCCTGGCGGCTGCTCAACCAACAGAGATGTTGCTTGCCTCTTCATGATCACTGGTATGGAAATCCGTTGCACACCTCACTTGGAAGCACGTTCTCGACTCGCGTACCTTACCTGTACCATGCGTACTGTGCTATTCTGGGCAGCCCCGGAAAGCTGGAAACGTTGTGTGACTTGACGGGCTGCAGCAGAGAACGAGAACGAGAACGAGAACGAGAACGAGAACGTGAACTGCTGCTCGTCTCGCTGCGACGGGAAATCGTTGCAAGGGAGGCTGAAAGGTTGAGGGAAAGGATTGGCCGCATCCCGACCCGGGCCGCCACACCCTCGAGACTATCGGATGACAAGTGCAAGGCTCGAGAGAAACGATGATGCGTAGACTCTGGCCCGACCCGACGCTCGCTTCGAACTGTTGATGCCGAGAGTACAGAGTAGAGACTGAGATCTGGGACTGGACAGTGCCTAACTCTCCCGTGTCTGAACAAGACACATTGCTGACTGACGATAGAGATGTAGATCAAATCTTCTTTGCCTCCAAAGATTAGTTATTCAACATGGCGAAAGAATACACACAAAGAGAGATCGTTGGCATCATGACCACAGGCCCATCATGGATCCTTTGCGGGACACCCCCCCCCCCAGTCTCATATGACGCCAACGACTTTCTTTTTTAAGCCTCTTTCAAGTCAAGTCAAGTCAGGTCACGACGCTGGCCCTAGAAACGGGACTTGACCTTAGTTGGCTCTCACTGTGCATACGCCAGCCCTGCCAGGACCTAGGACCTGGGACCTAGGACCTGTCTCTCTTCTATCTCTCTGCCCAATCGCGAGGCTCTGACTTGGACGCAAAGGCTCCATTTTGTCTCGGAAGCTGCCAGCCCGTTTTCATCGTTAATGCTGGGTTTCCCTCTCAACTATTAAGTAGCGTCGATGCGCCAGCTGATTCACCCGATAGCCGTTACAACTGCGGCCTTGACTCGATCGTCCTCGTCAACCAGAATCTCTTTTCCTCAAGAGAGAGAGAGAGAGAGAGAGAGAGAGAGAGAGAGAACCCCCGAGTTTTCCGCGGACGAAAAGGGTACGCACACAAACAAGAGCAAAGATCGGCGACAGATGCGAAACTGGGGTCCCTCATCTTCTGTCGCAGGGACAAAATCGAGTCCAATGCTACAGTATCTACGCCCATCTTTCTACTGAGAATCCTGCTCTGCATCCCGATCTGTGATACTGGTCTCCATGGTAATTGAATCGAGGGCAACTTTCAACTTTTCGGTTACGCGGTGGAGAAGCGGGTTTATTACATAGTACAGAGTAAGTTTTCCTTTGTCCGTCTTGTCGTGTCTCACTTCTCTCAGCTCAATCGAGCTCCCCCCATCCCAAATCTTTGAATCTTGGATCTAGTTAAACGGTTTTCTTGGCCCCCATTGAGCTGGGATGTTTTATTTTAGGTTCATCCTCCCATGCATCCCCGGTTCCGCAGCGCAGGCTACAGCACCAACACACCACAAGACAGACAGCACAGCAAAAGCAGGGAATTAACATGCTCCCGATTATCGAACTGAATGAGGGGGTCTGGGGGGCTTAGGTTCCGGTTGCTGCTGCACAACGGCGACTAAAGTCTATCCATCCGGTGCTCAAAATGGATTACCATTCGAAATTCGACCGCAAATTTGGTGTCTTTGCCCGGATATTCCGAGGTAGTTGCTGCTATTGGCTTAGATTTGGTGTTTCGGCCTCCACGTCATGAGTCCTTGGGACCCCCCCCCCCCGGTCTGCCATCGTCATCCGTTTTTGCCCTGTAAGACACAGGTCGATACTGTTGTGTGACTCGAGAGCTCAGGGTACGAGTTCTTGTGACTACTTTACCGGCTTCATTCCTGTGTGCCTGGGTGTCCTCTAGCCTCAGCTTCAATCGCCTGAGCACAGTATTTCCATGACCGTTTGAACCCTGAGATGAGTTTAGACCGGAGGCGTCTAACAACCCGTGATGTACGCAGGGTCCTCTCGAGTTTTCTAGGGGACCCTCTTCTGTCCAAGGTAGTTGGCAGGTTACTTGCTGGGGTGCTTACTAGGAACTGCCTAGTGCTAAAGTTGGAAAAATCTACAACATTTCCCAGTTGTCAAGCAGCCCATCCTGCTGCCATCCTAGCCTGCTCCCAAGTACTGTGTACCTGCCAGAGACTAGAGCCTCTCCTCCAAGTTCCCTGATCGATTCTGTATAGAGACAAGACAAGTTACAACCGCCTCCCTCCCATTGCTCCGATGCCTCTCCCCTTCCCTCTGATTTGGTTTGGCTTGGCTTGGTTTGGCTTGGTTTATTAGTCTGGTCTCGCCTCGCCTCGCCTTGTATCTAGTTGCTTCTATTCTTCATCTTATCGAAACTGTGACGCCTATGATTTCGTCCTCTTCACTTATCTTCAAACATGTCTCCCCCCTCTTCACTTATCTGACATCGGACATGAACAACTTGAGCTGAACTGCCAAGTTCTTCTTTTTCCCCATCTGGGAGCTCGTGTGTCTCTCTCTGTATCGTACAGAGGTCAGTCCTTTTACATCGACACCCCCGGGCTGGAGTCTTGTCTCTCCGTGTGCCTTAAGGATTGTCCCCGGATTGGTAAGTCTCTCCGGTGTATGACGATCTCTATATTTTGCGGCACCTCATCTTCAACAACCCGTCGAAGTATTCTATTTCGGCACTACGGCCTGAAGTAGAAGACCCCGTCTTTCTGCTTTCCCCTTTTCCCATCTCTCTCTCTCTCTCTCTCTCTCTCTCTCTCTCTCTCTTATTTAGCAAGCAGCCCCCTCCTCATAGTCTACACTACACAGTACAGTACATACATATTCACAGGCTGAGACTCCGGAGCCAGCCCCGTCTCCCCCTCCCCTCATACCCCTGTCAGAAATCCCAGAACAAAGTGGGCTCGAACTCGGCAGCCGTTTTAAACGATTCTCGCCATCTTAAACCTATGACATCTTCCCGCTTCTCGAGGAGTACCAGTACTACTTCATCTCATTAAACCCCCCACCAATCTCTCTACACACCTATCCTATACCTCTTACACTTACACCACTACCACCTCGACTCAAACAACGGAGATGCTTCGCTCAACATCAGCGATACGATCTTTGTAATCTTACTATCCTACAGAATCCATGTCTATCTTGTCTACGGCTTGTCCTCGTCATCTGGACACTGCTTCGGCCACATTCATGCACTCGACACGCTATCAGCGGCTACGCCAACAAGACCGCAATACTCGTCTTGATCGCCAAACCCAGCAAACACGACGACGATATAGCAGACCACATAGCGACCAGGGCATCGCATAGAATTCAGAGACAACAACTTCTTTTCTATTCGCCTCAAAGCAACACTACGTATTTGCTTCTCGTTCCTTTTACCAATTACGCATCCATCACTACAGAGGCTCGCACCTTATTAGAGAGTTTCGACGTCCGCTACGACACAACTAAGAGTAACGACTCAAGAATCAACCCATATACCCCCTTATTTCTTTCTACAATATCCTTGCTGTACTATACGCACGCAATCTATAGACGTTCATGTCCTCAGAAGACACGTCGCAAGCTCCCGCGACCGATTCCGCCTCCGGTCCCGGTCCCGGTTCTGGTCCCGGTCCTCGACACTCACGGACTCCCGATCCGCCCACGGATTCCGACCACGAACCTCCGGACTCGGGCCGGCAACGATCGCCGACACAAGTAACACAATCGCCACCGCAATCGCAATCGCAATCGCAATCACCTTCTGTCAACACTTCTCGTCATCGCGATGTCGCCCCCCGCGATTTCGTCCGGCTCTTCCAGTGTCAGATCTGCTCACTGCCCCTAGATGAGCCTATCAGCCTCCCCTGCGGCAAAAGTCTGTGCCGGCGCTGTTTACCAGGCACACATACGCGCGTCAACATAACATATCCCGCCGCTCCAGACCGACTCCGTGGCTTTAAATGTCCTTTCGAGGACTGCAACAAGGAACATGCTATTGGCGACTGCGCTATCGATGTTGTGCTCAACAAGACGGCGCAACATGTGAGGGAAGAGATCGAACGATTCAAGAATGAGTCTTCAACCACCGAGTTGGCGACCAACGTCATGTGGCCCGATCCTCGGGGTGCTGCAGGTGTTTCTTCCATGAGGGAAGATGAAGAAGCATATACAAAGGTGATACCCAGTGGAAAGATCATCGCCACATATCGCCTCGCCGAAGAGGGGCACCTGTCTTATGAGGCCGATGTATACTACGACGAAATCACATCGGCGACGCCATCGCCACCTCCTGACGCTGATGATATAGGGCTCATTCGAAAAGCGCAGGATGCTACTCGCGCTGAGATGGACTGCCAAGTCTGCTACGCACTTTTCTACGATCCTCTCACAACCTCTTGCGGACATACGTTCTGTCGGTCATGTTTACATCGTATTCTTGACCATGCACAATATTGTCCGATATGTCGTCGCCCACTGGCCATCAGCCCCCTATTAAGTCAAACTTCATCGCCCTCCAATCAGACCATCAAGCGTATCATCGAAACATTCTGGTTGGAAGAAGTCAACGCTCGAAAGGAAGCATTGGACGCTGAAAGGGTGGCTCGGATGCAGGATTACGACGTCGCACTCTTTGTGTGCACACTGTCGTTCCCCCAAATGCCGACATTCCTACACGTCTTTGAGCCGAGATACAGGCTCATGATCCGGAGAGCACTAGAGGGAGACCATACTTTCGGCATGGTCATCCCTAAGCGACCTCAACATCCTGGTGACGCCAACTTTCATGACCTCGGCACGCTTCTCCGCATCGTCGATGTCCAGTTCTTCCCAGATGGACGCAGTGTTATTGAGACTGTGGGCTTGTCACGCTTCCGTGTTCTCGAACACAGTTACCTTGACGGATACGTTGTCGGCAAGACTGAAAGGATAGACGATGTCAGCCTCGAGGACCAAGAAGCTGCCGAGGCTGCTGAAGCAATACCGATAGAGACTGAGTACCAACAAACCACGCAGGCTATGGATACTGTCAAGGAACCCACTGAACCAACACCTACATCCCCATTACCGCGATCTGGTTCATCCAGTACACACATGCCCACGTCAGCCACTGAGATCGACTCAATGTCTACGCAGAGTCTTATGCACTATGTATCATCTTTTGTCGCTCGAATGCGCCAACAGAGTGCTCCCTGGTTGACAGAACATATGTTGACTTTATACGGCGAGTGTCCTGAAGACCCTGCCATCTTTCCATGGTGGTTTGCCAGTATGTTGCCGGTCAAGGAAATTGAAAAATATCGACTCCTGGGCACATCCAGCGTACGCGAGCGGCTCAAGATATGCTGCATGTGGATTGTGGAATGGGAGACTTCCAGATGGTAAGTGAAATTTATAACCTCACAACTCTTTATGGCTCCCATGCCCCATCACGCCTCTTACGATATTCATTTGCCCCCATTGAGCTCGTGCTCGTCGCCGTGTCTAAAACGACGCCTCCCATTCCAGGACAAAGCTGATTCATGGCCGCTCAGGTCCATCCACGGCTGCACAATCCTCTGATTGACAATGCTTGCCCTACTAACTCTCGCTCGCCTTGGTTCTGCAATTCGTGCTCTTGCTTTTCTGCTTTGCTGTGCAGTTGTTGTACGAGGCACAAGACGGTTCGCGGAGTTGATGTTATTCCACTTCTGACACGAACAGGACGATTACGACTCGACGATAGCTAGTTAGAGCGGTTTGGTTTGCATCATGATTTATAACGCATCAAATGTTACAAGACAAAAGTCACAGCAGAACGTGTCCATTTGCATGGGGTTGTTAGTTGGTTGATTGATTGATTCGTTTGGGAGACATTTAGTCATAGCATCTTGTACTACAGTGAGTGATTTTGCGGATACCATACCCTCTTAGTTAAGCTAGACATCTTTCTCATCACCGCATGTAGCAAGTTTTCAATTTCTATTACCATTTTATGGCCTGGCCTTTCGTGTCCCGTGCTGCAGTAGCATCTCCCCAAGCTGGCACAGGCTCAGGGCCGTGAACCCATGACCCAGGCATGATGTTGTCACGATCTTCTGCTACTGTTGGAGGGTTTTGGTTCCAGTCTCCATTCCCGCCCCCATTCACTTCTGCAGGAGCCCAGATGCCCACGTTGTTGTCAGCTGATTGCCCAACACTGCTTGTGGTCTGTTGTTCACCCCAGGTGCTCGGGGCGCAACTGCCTGGGTAAGTGTCCTCGCCCCAATGAGCTCCGCTCTTTTTCACAGCATCATTGCTCTTGTTCGAATGGTTCGAGCCATCTGAACCGTTTTGGTTCTGCTCTTGTTCGCCAGTTGGTGGTCGCATTGGCCATTCGTCCGGTTTACTGTCCTGAGTGGTCTTGTCATTCCAATCGCTAACTGCCTGATTATTGCTTGTATCCCAGCTGTTTCCGTTCTGGTTGTTGTCCTGGGCCGTTGCGGTCCAATCATCTTGGCCCTTGTCGTCAGCTACTCCATCGTTCCATCCAGCTACTTGATCTTTATTTTTGTTCCAGTCGTTGGATCCGTTGGACCCGTTGGACCCGTTGGACCCAGCCTTATCGGAACCCGAAGGCTGGCCATTTGCCTTGGGCACAGAACGCTGGCTGTCCCATGCGTTGTTTTGTGACTTTCTCTTATAATATGGATTGTCCTGGCCCTGGGTCGATGAGTTAAACCCGGTCCGGCCCGTGTGTTTCTTTAATAATCACTTACAATAAGACTTCCAGGAGGTCCAACATTATTTTTCTCCGCTTTGGAAACCGGAGTGTTCTTGTTAGTTTCAGGGCTCCTGTGTCCGTAGTAGCCACCGGCGGGGACTCCTGGAGGAGGACCCATGGCATACCATGGAGGAGGAGCCATTCCTTGTGTGATGGGAACATGTGCGTATGTATCCGGGGGTGGAGGAGGTCCTGCGTAGCCCTGGTGGAATGGTGGCATCTGTGGATAGTTGGGATACTGCTGCGGGTTGTTGAAGCCATAGTAGAAAGGGTTCTGCATGGGATGAGGCTGGCCCATCGGCGGAGGGCGAACGAAGGCGTCATGCTCTGGGTACAGCGCATTGCTCTGGTGATTACTGTAGGCAGGGCCGTCGTAGGCTCTCATGATATTGTGTTCTGCATCGTAGTAAGCGTTAGGTGCTGGGTCTTGCGGAGTTTTGATCACGCGTTCTATCTGAACGACCTGAGCTCTGATGGGCTCGATAAGCTGTGGTCGACGCATATGAGGAACTGGTAGACCTTCGGGATAATTGCCCTTCTTGACTCCGTCCTTTTGTTTAGGCTGTGCCTTTGCTTTTCCTTTCATAGTTCTCAACTTGCCTTGATCTGTGTCTTTGGAAGCTTCGGGGGCTTCCTCAGCTGGGGCAGCCTCTTGGTCTTTATTGGTTTCAATTTCTGGCTCCTGTTTCTTCTGTTTTCCTTTCTGCTTCTTGTTATTCTTCTGCTTGCCTTTGTTCTGTTTCTTGGGCTCCTCTTCTGGCTCAGTTTCCTCCTCTGTTTCCTTGGGCGAGTCAGAGGTTTCGCCTTCGATCTCTTGCTCTTGCTTCTGCTTAGCCTTTTTGTTGATTGCTTTTCGTTGCTTCTTGGTCATAGGAGGCTGGGGCGCGGTTTGCTGTTTCTTTCCATCTGTCTGCTTGCCTTGATTTTTGGTTTGGCGCCGTTTCTCAAGTGCTAGGATCTCAGACTCTGAATCTGAGTCCGAAGTATTGGGGTCAGGCTCTGTTGGTTTTGCTTTCTTTAGACACCTCCTCTTGTTCTTACCAGATTGTCGCTTAGTGTTAGGGGGTTCTTCTTCTTCGTCCGAATCAGAAGTTTCAGGACTTGGCGGGGTGATTCCCTTGCTCCTTTTCTGGCATACTCTCTTCAATATCTGTCGGCCCTTTGTACATCTCTGGCAGGGACAGTCTGGTTCTGGATCAGAGTCCCAGTCACTCTCGGTGTCTTCTTCGGCCTGTGTCTGTCTGCGCTTCTTCTTTCTCTGCCTTTTGTGCTTTACGCACTCAACTGAGTATTCAATATCAGAATCGGTGGCATCGGAGCTTGATATGTATGCCGACTGACTGGAGTCTGACTCGGTTCCTGGGCCAGAGTCGGATGCCTCATCTGAGGAGTCCATGGGAGTTGTGGTTGTGGTCTGCTTCATAGCTGATTTGATGGGGCCATTTTGGCGAACGTCAAACCGGACCTTCTTGGCCACGGCCTTCACTTCGCTGGCAGGCGGAGGTGTGTAGTTGCGTCCAGTGCGTGGGTAGGTGAACGAGACGGTGTCCTCTTCGGACTCATCATCAGTGGTGACCGCAACACGTACGACGTCTCGCTTCTTAGGGGGTTTGTTCTGAGGGATGGCGCCGATAACAGATTCGATTGTTGTTCCAACTACCCATTCGCAAAAATGCGAGGGGAGTTTCGCTTTGCGATTTGACATCGCACCAAAGAAGTTTGCTGTACCAAAGAAATTGTCAAGATAATATGTATGTCTTTAGGCAGGTCAAAAGGTCAAGAAAAAGACGGCTGGGCGTTTGTTTTGAGGTTGGATATGAGAAGTCACCCTGATGGTATGGGCGATAGTCGAAGATTTGTTGTTGTCAACTGCTCGCAGCTGTCAAGGCAAGGCGGAGACGAAGTGGTAACAGCCCTAGTGCTTTGGCATTCTACAGATCGGAAAAGAAGTGTAAAGAGGGCGTGTGTAGAGACTATGTTATGTTTTGGTGAAAAGATGTAAGGTAATAGAAATGAACTGTGCTGAGATGAAAAGGGTTGGTTCGTGGTTGAGAAAAGAGGCAGGAGCGAGCTTGAGTTGGGGCTCCTTCCTCCTTCCAGTGTATATAATTCACCTGTATCTATCTATTATCCAACCCCCAACCACTAAAAGTAAACAGACAAACCCCCTAAGGCACCTATAATTCACCATCACAGCTTCGCATTCAACTTCATCTCCTCCCATCTCTCATTAATAATAAGATTCTGCCAGAACCTCCACGTCGCAACTGCAACTGCCAGAGGAGGACATCCAAGCAATAACCATGACCACCAATCGGGGCTCGCCTTTCTCAGATCCTTGATAGCCTCATCCAACTGCTCCCTCAACTCTTCTCGTGACCCATCGTTCCAAAGCACAATCCCTCTGCCTTCTCCTCGTTCTTCACATCGCCTCGCCTTTTCTCGAACATCTGTCTGGCTACGTACTCTGTTCTCGGCATCTTCTGGGCTGAGGTGAGGATCACGCGCACGCAGACGCTGCATCTGAACAGCTGGGTCGTGGACTGCGACTACAGCTGTGACGCCGCAGAAGCGATCGAGGCCACTCTCAAAAAGGAGTGGGATATCCAGAACCACAGCCCAATGGCCTCTGAAGTAACATCCAACGACGGACTTGAACATCTCCCATCGGACAGCTGGATGAACGATGCGATTGAGGACTGCCCTGTCCTTCTTTCGCTCCTCTGAGTCGCCAAACACTCGTCTCCCTAATGCCGGTCTGTTGAGTGGTCTGCCTTTGCCTTCTGGTCCGTCCTCTGGCATCTTCTCTGATGGTTGCACAAGAAGCTCAGGTGTCGTAGGCCCAAAATGTTTCACGATAGCTTCATACCCACGAGTTCCCGGCTCCACAACCTTGCGCGCTAATATGTCTGCATCTATGATCGGGAGATTGTAGGGTTGTGATGAGAGCATTGACGACACTGTTGTCTTGCCTGTGGCAATTGAACCCGTAAGACCGATAAGAAGCATGATGGCATATCTTGGAAAACTGCGCAGGTCTTGTGATAATGAAAAAAACTCAGAATCTAGGAACTTGTCAGAAAGTCCTCTAAGCTCATTCTAAGATCACCACAGTATCCTCAAGGATCATGATTAGGATAGCTCTTCTTACCTGTTGGCGGGGGTATCGACCTGACAAGGTGAGGCAATAAGCTCGGTTGATCCTAAAGGGGCTTCTCTTTTGAGATTTGATAGTGGCTTCTCAGATCTTAAATGAGATGCAATGGATGTAGTTAACAGGAATGATCTGATAAACCTTCCATGGACCGATGATGCAATTACCGAGGATGTACGAAACAGTCAGAACAGTGTAAGTTACCCCACATGCATCCATGACTTGCATTAGTAACTTGCACCACATTAAATCAACGACATGTGATGCTATTTTCTTTTCCTTCACGCAGAACAATCATAACGAGGCCGTTTTATACAATCTCAATTAACCGTAGCAGTGAATATCCTCAGAGGAATGATGCAAAAGCAGTTTCCTATCTGCAGTCGGTACACCGGTAGTGTTTCCTTGCGCAATCTCAAAACGTTCCATGTCCTTATCCGAGAGACGTCTTATTCATCGATGCATCCTCAATCGCATAACTGAGCATGAGCTCTTTATAAGTCGAAAAGTCGCACAAAGGACCAGAAGCGTTATCGTCCCTTTCAAAGTCAGCTTGTGCCGCCATATTATCTCCGTACTACTTACATGGAAGACATGGTGACAGAGTTCAAATCAAATTCTCGGTCGGGGGCGAAGCCAACTGCAAAATTATTAGTACAACTTCGACTCAATGTGAAGAAATATCTTACAGCTTGCGTTAAACGATCTTCCAAGTAATCATTCTTGTGGGTTTCGTGGTGTGTCTAAAGATTATCAGCTCATGGACCGGGGCATGAGGCAAGGGGAGGTTAACTTACTGGCCGCGTCGTTTAGTTGGGGAGTCGGACGGCGTAAAACCAACCCTCATCGGTCACATACCAGCGGGAGTCACCCATGTGATCAATGGTAAATCGGTTGCGCTGAGTCCAGTTCCCGTCAACTTCACGAACATAGTAAAAACGGGAGGGGTCGTCGTCAGCTGGCTTGAAGTCCTGAGGCTCGTACATCTTGTTCGCATGCGCAAACTGAATCTGACGGAGCTGCTCTTCGCCAGCGGTACGACCAACACCAGTGACATCAGGGACATGGTGACCACCAGGGACATTACCTGCAAAGACGGGGACCGTGCCGGGCACAGCAGCTCCACCAGCAACACCGACAGAGGGAACGCCTGGGACTTGCTGAACCTGCTGCACGAACTGCTGGGGCTGGTGGCCAGCAACGAGGACTGGCTGTTGGCCCATGGTCGGCTGCTGGTAGTAGTAGGGCTGCTGCTGGACAACGTAGCTGCCTTGAACGGTAGGCTGGGGAGCCATACCACAGACGGCGGGCTGCTACAGGACTTGTCAGCATTTGCTAATAGTTTTTGGGGTGAGATTTTGAGGAATGAGTGAAAGAAAAAGGTGGACCGCCGCCGAGCCACTGAAGTCGCGGGGGTGCACTGAACCACTTGATGCAGGCCGACTCCGCGCAGAAGCCGAAACACAAAGATAAATCAGCAAAGTGAACTTGCATAATACGTATAACCATTCAAATAGAATGTCTTCGGCACCACAACTGTAGTGCAGGCGGGAGTCGTCGTTGGGACAGGAGACAAGAGAGGGGCAGTAGGGGCAACTGGGGCAATATAAGAAAAAGAGGGTGGACAAACTTGAATACCGGCATAGGCCCCGACTGGGACACCAGCGAGACCATTGTCAAAGCGAGGCACATAAACGTGCTGCATGGGACCAAAGGTAGTGTCAGGAACAGGCGGCTGAAAGTTCATGCCATGAACAGGAGGCGCAGCGTTCTGATAGTCACCCATGTTTGCGGTGTTGACAGCGGGAGACTGAGGACCGATTCCGATGTAGGTGATTGGAGATGGGGTGAATGGGTTCGGGCCTGCGTTGATGAAGGGAGCAGGGTGAGAGTGAGGATGAAATTGAGGAGGGAGAAATTGGTGCTGCTGAGGGGTAGGCGAGACGAAACCAGTTGGCACTTGTTGCGCGAGGCTCTGAGTCGGGTCGGCACTGATATGCCACTGAGGCTGTGCGTTAGGGCCTAGGCCGAGTGCAGGGAAGCTCGTGGGTTGATTGCTGCCCTTCTCCTCCGGCGCAGAAGCGGTTGCTCGGGTAGCAGCAGTGGTTGTAGTTGTCGTGGCTCGAGCAGTGCTAGGAGCTGTGACACCGCTGATACCAGCACTGAAGCCGCCGCTGGGTGAATTGGCAGTGGTGTAGCCCGTGATGCCCTCGCTCAAGGCGCCAGATGTAGATGCAGATGCAGATGCAGAAGTTGCAGCAGCAGTAGCAGGCTTAATCTGAGAGCCAAAGTGCACTTGACGAGTCTCGGGGGTCTTCGGTCGCCGAGGAATTTTGGGGGACTTGAGGGCGCTGGCACCTGCCGACGCCATGATCGCTTCTTTTGTGTGCAACTCGAACAACTGGGATTGGGAAATAAATCCACTTTCAGGGCTCGTGAATCAGAAGCCTCACGATCTCTTGATATTTCGAAGAAGGAGAAAAAACGAAAGAAGAAAAAGAAGCTCTCAGATGGGAGAGACACTTCGAGAAGATATACCTCTCGTGCGTACAGGGCACAAACAGCGCTCAAGACGGCAATGCAGCACAAACGCAGCACCTAGCGTGCTGGATTTGGTTTGTTTATGTTTTGATATCCTTCAATGGCACGTTCTGTGGTGAATTTGCCCTCCAGTCGGTTGTCACTGGCAGTCCAGACGCAAGCTCGGGACCAGGTGGCCCGCAAGATTGAAGGGGATTGATAGGTTCAAGGGCCGCAATAATGGAATTGACGAAATAAATGAAAATCAAGGAAATATGTATGCTCACCACTCTCTGAAGCTCCCAGTTCTGCCCATCATGCACCCAGACGGACTGCTTAGGGGCTTTGTGCAAATTGTCGTAAGGGTCTTCGCATTTGGTCCATGTCCACGGGAAACAGGGAAGGCACATTATGCCGACGAGATTATAACGAGCAAAACGATGGGTATTCAGAGGGTTTAGAAAGGGAATGTATTGTTTTGTGTTGAAGTTGAGTGGGCGGTGGATGAGTAAAGATGGCTGCTGTGATGCCCACTGTGGTGACAGTGCTTCTGCCTTGAGCATTGGAGATAAGGTGGCCAAAATTTCCCGTGAACTTGAGCTCTTTGAGCCTAAGTAGGTATTATTACAAGTTTCCTACTCTCTTACGATATACTCATTTGTTCACTTGTGTGAACTTGCCAAACTAAACAATGGGTTCGTCTATCATACTGAATGCAAATGTGTATAAGAATCACACGTCCACTGCGCAATTTTATCCTCTTACTTCATGTGCAAACAATTCATCGTCACGATAGTAACTCATCCCTAAGGGAGCAAGATCCATCCCTTTTCATCCCATGAATCGTTGCCAAGAAGTGCCAAACTTGTCATCATTGTTGTTCTTGTTTGGAGAATCAAGCCTCCCCATAGTCGCAAGCTTTGCCCTGTCTAGCGCTTGTTTTGTCCTCGCTGCTCGCTGGACTTCTTCCTGGGTGCGGCTGGCGAGAAGTTCATCCACGATGTCAAGCTGAAAAGATGCCAGCCCGGTTTCGCCAAAGAACACTTCAGCTTGGTTCATAAGATCATCTACTTCAGGCCACCACCGGCGAAGTCGAACTTTCTAGGGCTATTCCACACAATGTTAGCAATGGTCAGTAAAGGGCACCCATGACGCTCACTCGAATAAAGACCGGGTGTTTCTTTGCTCGTACAGCTTCGAGTAGTTCTTGCAAGGTCGTTTCATTCAACTTTGTCCACGTATGAAGACGGTCTGGTAACCTGCCCGCCGGAATACAGAAATTGGAATTGCTTCTCAACTTGAAAACCCATGTGTATCTCTCACCTTCAGGTTTCTCTACCAGCACCGATTCATGCAGCTGGCGATATAGGCCTTTGGCTTTCTTTCGCTGTGCTTCATCTCCACGTTGCCAAACAATTCCGAGTCTATGTGTAAAGACGTTGATAGTATGCTGGCTCTGTTCACTGTCAGGAGGAAACCTGACCTTCATTCGTGAAAGCAATCCCTCCATACTGACATCGCTAGGTAGATTGACACTCTGGTAAGTAATCTTACCGTCGACCCCTAAATCGAGGACCTTGACCTGGTAGTATCCTGGTAGCTGTTCTTTGCCAATAGCCAAGCGAGTTTGTGCTATCATAGTGACCAAGTGACTAAGTTGAAAGCTTGCTCGCACATCATCCCATCTTGCTGGCTCCCGGTCGATATCGTAAGCGTTGGGCTCCCACAGCGTCTGGCATGTCTCTTTAATCTCCTCTTCGATTAGGTGCTGCAGTTTCGTCAGAAAGGTCTTGTCTCTCGCGACCTTGGTGCGATATGCAGCCTCCAGTTCAAGGCGTCGTTTCTGGAGGTCCTCTGCGATCTCCCGCTTTTGTGCAGGTAGAGGTGTCGTTGTGTCGAACGGTACAAACCACGTTCGGTCGAAGCCATCGAAAATGTTCATCCCACTGTCCGCAACCTTGAAGCCAGCCCATTGTGGGCTCCACAAAGCTGTCAGATTAGTTTGACCCTTGACATGGACGATCTGCGCCCTTGCTCTCCAATGATCAAGGCGATATTGTATCATGACCTCTTTGAACTCTTTCAGGCTCGCATCCGCGATGCCTTGTTTGGGAGTCCGTGGTTTCCGGGGCTGCTTGGGTGCCTTGCTTGATGAAGCCGCATTTCTGTCGCCCTGGGGATTGTTAGTAGCACCTAAGGGGTCGGCGATGAGCGCTGGAGATGGACGATCGTCACGAGTAAGCTCTTCAACAGCGTCTAGATGTATCTGGAAAGCTCCTTGGCCGTTGCTAGGATCGTGGGACTCCATGTTGAGTGTTTTGTGCTGTAGGAAAGGTCAAGCCATCTCAGCTTGTGCGATGCGGATGAAGAGGAAAAGTTAAGGGTGTGATAGAATCTTGGCTGTGAATGTGTGTTTGTGGTAAATAGATGGTGAAGTGGTAGGCGCCTCTTTCTTGTGTATAGGTAATCTTAGGCAACCGATCTCGGTCAGTGCTGGCACTGTCAGGAGGTACTTCTTCCATGGGCCATGGAAAGCACAGGCTGCCGCCATAAAAACCCATTGTTTGACTGCATTTAACTTAACTTACAGTACTGTTCAAACATTTTGGTCATTAATGACCAGACGCCCAGCCCCTATCACAATCGTCTAATGCTCGCTGACCGAACCTCATGTAATGTACACTTGCCCATGGGAGGAGAGATGTCCGTTACAATCCATATGCTACCAAACTCCTAGTCTCGCCCATATCATATACAACGGGGGATCCCTTCTCTTCCCGTACTTCATCCTCCAGCTCACCTCGCCTCTCTTCGTTCACTTTTTTCGTCGGTGCCGCGCGCCCACTGAGGCGCGATTATAATGAGTCGATCAATTGACGACAACGGTGAATAGGTGTATCATGAATGGTATTACAGGGTAAGCTCGTCAGAAACCGCAGGAACGGGCTCTGGGATAGGGAAGAAAGATCGTCGGACAATCTGGAATGAAGTTAGCAGCTGAACAGAGTATAAATCATAGAATAGCACTCACAGCCCAAGCAACAGCGACAGAAGCCACAATACCACCAGAGATGGCCATTTGTCGAAGTCCACGGGTGCTCTTAAAAAGCATACCACTCAGCGCACCAGCGAGGACGGTGTTTCCGGCATCATGCTTTCCGCGGACAGATCCAATCAATGAGTTGATGCAGTTGTAGATGATAGCGACGACACCCAGCGAGTTGCCGAGGAAAGGTCCTCGTCGAGTAACCGAGTTGAGAACAGCGTTCAATCGCAGCTTGGGAGGCTGACCAGCCGACCTTCTGAGACCCTCCTGCAGACCCCAAGCACCTCCAATTCCCAGACCAGCGAGATATGTGATTCCGGTACCATAACACAAGTCGTCTGTGAAGCCTCGCGAGGGCAGGACTGATTGGCCACCAGGCAACTCGGATAGGGCTGAATCCTCGAGGGAAATATATTCAAGAGTATCTCTGTTGAGGCCGGCGAGGGGATGTAATTGCGAGGGGTCGGCAAAGGCAGAGCTCTGAAGAAAAGACTCGACGCCCTGACCTTCCGTGGGGTCGTAGGCGTAATGCGCGGGTTCTTGTGTCGTGGATTGTTGGTGCGACTGAGCATGCGACTGTTGCTGTTGCTGTTGCTGTTGCTGTTGGTGTGCGGGCTTATTGCCGCTGGTGAAAGCGTTCCAGAGAGAAGACATTGTTGGCGATGACGACCGAGTAGGTGGGCGAGGAGAGGATGGGCGAGATGTACCTTGTAGATTTGGGTGGATTATTCGGCCTTGACAAAAGTCGCACGTCAATGAGAGAGAGTCTTGTCCGAATCTCGGGCAAATCTGAAGGCTTACTCCGGTTTAGATTTTTTTGGGCTCCACTTCTGCCCGTTCGCCCATCAAAAGATTCCTCCAGATTCTGTCCCGTCACGTGCTATCGCGGCTTCGGACCCCGAAGGTCATTGACGATGGGGAAACATTACAGCAAGGTAGAATGCTTGATGGTATTTATTGATGAGATACTCTCTAAAAATGCTTCTATAGGCATCTGTCTATAAATCTGGGCGTAGTCGTGACGCACTGCAACATAATCTGAAACGCAAATCTGGTGGATGCAAATTTGGTACGAGCAAATGGCAATGCTATGCGACTCTTTAGATATACAGTTCAATCTGTATCACGAGAAATCGTGTGGCGTGCCGAGTTGAAAAACAAATTTGCCTGTTCGGAGCCACCGAAAAGTTTGCAGCAAACTTTTGGTTGCCCATCCACTTTCGGGCATCTCCTCCAGACAACAATTCTGCAGTCGTGAGAATTCAGCGGAGACCAACGATTATGGTGTTTCTCTCAGAGCACTGAAACCTTTGTCGAGGATACACGAGCGGTCCGGCTTCATGTCGAGCTTGCTCAAGATGAGCAGTCCACACGCGCGCAATCTACGAGCTTACAATATTCAATATTCAGGAATTCGACGGTGTGTCGAGATCACCCCACAGTCAAAGAACCTCTGACGACGTCCATGGCTGATTAGGAAGAGCGATCACGTTGCTATAGGAGGCCGGGAACGGAAAACCAGATATCGACAAATCTGACTCTCAGCAAGCCGCTTTCGCGGAGCCGCCATTTAAGTAAAAATTCACATGACGGCGAAGTTTCTACCTACTGATGTAGTGAGAAGAAGGAAAGAATTTAAAGGATGGGAGAAGATTGGCTTTTTATACCACCAACTTTTCTCGAGTGATCACGCTAACACCAACGTGGCCGAAGTATCGGTGCGTGCCACTGCTCGCACTGCAGGGATTTTTGCCCGAGAGGGTTACATAAAATTTCAGAGGGTGGGGCTTCAAATGGATGGACTCTTTTGGCGGGTCGAAAACCTTTTGTTTGGCTGTATCATGGGCTTCAGAGTTGTCTATCAACTCTTGGGTTTAGTATCACCGATATACCTAGTAGACGCCAAACCAAATCTTGGCTTCTCACATGAGATCCCTTTTTCAATGGTCAACCGGGAAGGTCAAGCAATCTACTGCTTATCTAGAAATGCATAACTAGGTCATATGAATAATGATGCTGTCCAACAGTAGGACTGAGACTTCACCAGTATAATCAGGCTGACAGCATCTTGCCCTCAGGAAGCAGGAAAACAACTGACCCTAAGCTTATGTACCAGAAATGATAAATGTAAAGATATCCATATAAACTAGCAAATAGGTACCAGGTTTTCTTACATCCTCTTGCTTGCCTGCAGAGACCTGTTGTGCGCAAGGATTAACCACCAAAGCATCTAGACTCTTTTTTCCCTTGCCGATCCGAATATATAACTACCTATACGGCGATGAAACCCCAGGCGTATGATTGATTCTGAGCTTGCACGTGAAAGTAAACGCCACAAAAACACAGCCTCATCGACTAAACTCTATGAACCTATGTATGGTCAGTATTCATCCAATCAATAAGCGAGCCTCACGTTATGACAAAATAGAAAGCCACCAGTGATTACCTGACTGAGTCAAATGTATGGAAAACTATGGGTTGTGTAAGGCATTGATGATTCTGAAAACATGGATATTGGTATGAGCATATAGGGTAGTCTGGCACCTACATGATATTGGTCGCCCAAGAAAACATCAAGTTCAAAGGAGTAGCAACTTGCTGTCGACAACACTGATCCGTAGAATTCGTGAGCAATAAAATGATGAACTCTGTGTTACTCGAGGACCTACCAAGGCTGAGAATCTAACATGCCAGTGAGTGGAGCAGTCTCTAAGTTCGATGATAATAATATTTCGACTTTTGATTGCTGCTCGCCGATATCTTCTTTCGCTCTCAATCTCATAGGAGAAGAACCCCTGAGAGGTGAGTCGATCTGAAATCCGAATCAACATCGTATATTCCCAACTCCATCACGATAGCAACCCAATCCCGATGCTAATTTTATTTTCCTTTTCCTTTTCCGTTTTTCTTTCTCTTATCCAACAGTAAACGCCTGCCATTTTTCGAACCTATATGTGCCCAAATCAATCAGGGGAAGATATGAGAACAAATGAGAATGAAAAGCAAAACAAGAAAAACTGTCACCTCAGGCGCGAGCCCTTCAAAAGACAAAATTTAGATCATGGGTGATAGACAGAATCGCCCCTCTGGAGTAGAGGACGCTGGTCCCAGCTGTCCTCCTTGAGGCTCTCGTCATCATCGTACTCATCCTCCTCGGTGACGTTGTCGTTGATTCGTCGACGAGTTGGCGTAGCAGTGCTCTCTAGCTTGCTGTACATGAAGTACTGAGCAAACACACCCAAGTCGAGGAAGAGAGTGACGAGACTGCCGGCGAGCCAGCTCAGGTTGACGAGGATGTATTTGCCGTACATATGGCGAGCCTCGCCGGGTCGGCATTCATCGTGCTTGCACTTGGGTTCGTAGGCGAAGATGGACAAGACATAAGTGATGTTTCCGAGGCATGCAAAAAGGAAGAAGAGCATGCTCAGTCCGTCGGTTGTCTTGCGCCTCCAGTTCAGGATAAGCTGAGGAAGACGAGAAGCGATGTATGCGACGGTGCAGAGATATCCAAAAATCTGACCCGAAAGACTGAAGTGAAGGCTATCCTCGCCTCCAGCATTGTTGTCGCCATGCTTGTCGCCAGTAGAAGCCTTCTGACCCAAAAACCAGCCAACAACACCAGCTGCGATAACCATCAAGACGATGATGGTGTTCCAAACCACGGTCTGAAGGATAGTAGGGGTCTGAGGAGTGGCATCTTCGGCGATGTGAGGAACAGCGGGTGACAGGCCAGACCAGTCCGAACCGCGGCGCTCCTCATGACGATCGTGAGCGATCAGACCAGTGCGCTCGTTGGGTTCACCAGGGGCCGGGGTGTTCGGCTTCACAGCAGGGGTCGGGGCATCGCGCAATGTAAAACCACGATAGTAGAAGCACTGGCCCAGAAGGACGATATCAGCGATCGTGTAGTAGATAGCGAGGATGATCTGCAGAGGTAATTGTTTTAGTATTCGGTCCTTGAACGGGCTGATTGATTGAGGCTGGGCATGAAGCGTACCATGGTCGGTAGAACGCCCTGAAGGACGGCACCCAGAATGTTGAAAACATCGCCGAGAAGCCAGACAATGATGAATTGGATCGAGAGGGCATCGGCACTGCTGCGCTGGAAGTTTTGAATGATTTGAGGTGAGAAGACGACAACTATTTGCGATTAGTGTTGTTCCAAGGCTGGGCGAGACCAGTCATGGCGACATACCCCAGCAGGCAATAGAGATAGAACTTTGAAGAAATTAGTATGTGATGTCTTTAAAGAATGACAGAATCAGAGAAATACCCGCAAATGCCCGAGATCGCCTCAACGTCAAGGTTCAGATTCGCAGTTGGAGGAGTCATGATGGAGCTTGAACCCTGCGGGCGAAAGATGGCAGAGTGCAGCGCTGGCCCCAGCTCGTAGCGATGCCGTCTGAGTGGCCAAAATAAATCGAACCGTAATATTATCGCATTCGCTAAAATGAAGGAAAATTGATTAGTCCGGGAGTAATCGCTGATGGTGATATCTGGGCGTCGCGAGGCAAAAAATCAAAGGGAGAGACAAAAAGGGTCGTGGCATGAAGAATGAAGAATGAGATTGAACAGACTTTTTTTGGTCAAAGATTGCGAAGCCAGCCCGTGGCCCCCCCCCCGAGAACAGAACGAGACGTCACTGTATCAGAGACAAGATTAGGTATGGATTGCGGGGGAGATGCGCTAGAATGTGCTTGGGCTTGGCTTATGCTCCATCCCGCTGGGTACATGGCCGCTAGCCCCAGAAGGAACAGGAAACAGAACGGAGACCTCGGACTGGAAGCCGATTAGTAGTTGCTGCTCACTCGTTGCCTCACGTTGATCATGGAAAGTCTCCTCTTTGTGCGTGATAACCAAATCTCAACATCTACACTAGATATTAGTTGATTCACATTGTTATCATAGATCCAACAGAAGAAATCTAGGCCCTGAATCTACTGCTAGTATCAAGTGTCTCGACTATTTCTGACCCCCACTACCTCCAACCTCATATCAAGAGCATTACAAATACAAATCCCAGCACCTCTAGAACAAACACACTCAATGTCCACTACCACTTCAGGTCCAGGGCTTCCCGAGATTTCAGCTCTTCAGAACGACGACTCAATGTTGACTCGCCGTTTTGGAAAAGAAGTTGTCAACTACTATGCTGGTGGCCGTATCAACAGATACTCTTTTCTGCGTGCCGACACTGGCTTTCTTCGACAAGCCTTCAACAGCCCTACAGCTAGATATCTGGCAGTCCATGATCTGAACCCTCTGGTTGTTGACAAGAAGACTCCGGCTTATCTGACTTTCAAGGATGTCGAGCCTCTGATCGGACCGGACCATTTCGCTCTCGCTGAGGATGAAGCTATCCAGAGCTTCAACTCTGCAGAGACCAGACCCCTGGTTGTCTTCATTGGTATGCTAGAGGAGGGTAACGAGAAGGATTCGATCTCTTCTTCCGATCATGGGGATGTCCAGGGCCACCCCTATTTCGCCATTGACATCACCCCAAAGGGAAACCACGCTGAGAAAGCTACTCAGTTCTTGGAGGAACAGGAGAAGAGAGGATTGTCTTTGGATAAGAACCCTCGAGCGATGAATCAGTCACCTGAGGCTGGTGAGTTATCACTGAGATTGGTTCGATCTCCAACTGACATTTATAGCCGCTCTCTACGCCCAAGCCAGATCCATCATTGACTGGAATACACGTAGTCCCTTCTGCGCCGGCTGCGGACTGCCCAGCCTCTCAGTTCACGTTGGTTACAAGCGCGTCTGCCCTCCCGCCGATAAGAAGGGCGGAGCTACCAGTGAACCCCGGGGTGACTGTCCCACCCGTCACGGCGTCTCAAACATCTGCTTCCCTAGAACGGATCCCACGATGATTGCTGCTGTTGTATCCGCAGATGGAACAAAGATTCTTCTCGGCCGCCAGAAGCCCTGGCCTCCTCACTGGTACAGCACGCTTGCTGGTTTCCTTGAGCCTGGTGAGTCTATCGAGGAGTCGGTTCGGCGAGAGGTTTGGGAGGAGAGTGGTGTTCGTGTTGGTCGTATTGTTATTCACTCGAGTCAACCGTGGCCTTATCCTTCCGGCTTGATGATTGGAGCTATTGCTCAGACTTTACCTGGTGATGGCGAGAAGATCTCTCTGAACGACAAGGAGCTGGAGGTGGCCAAGTGGTTCTCCATGGACGAAGCCCGCCAGGCTCTTAAGAATGGAACGAGCAGCCTTGGAGAGCCTGCTCCCGAGGGCTACAAGGAGGGAGACTTGCGATTGCCTCCTCCTCAAGCTATTGCCAACCGGTTGATTACTGCTGTTGTTGAAGGATATTTGACTGTGGGCCCTAAGATGTGATGGAATGTTGACAGACCATCTAGCAAGTGTTAGGAAGATGAAGCATAGAAGTGTTGATTATGGTGACAACTAGTGCTAAGCTTGGATGGAAACTTACCAGTCAGTGGGATATATTGCTCATGTTCAAATGATATCCCGTGAAAAACAATTGCCATTGTCAACTGTTCAGATCATTTCCGTGGTTTGGTCAAGAGTTCGGCCACTGACCGTGAACAATTGGTAGTGTTCTAGTTCTGGCTCTGGCTCTGGCTCTGGCTCTGGCTCCAACACAGCGGCCAACTCCGTCCTTAACCTCCGTTGTTAGGCGCACCCTTTTCCTACTTTCACACTCCCTCGTCCAACACTTCCTTCCACTCTTGCATATCACCACCACAGAAGAAGAGGAAATACCAGCACATCCTTGCTCACAACTTGCTTTCTATCTTATAAAGAGAAGTCCTTGGCATCTTGAGTTAGTTGACTCCTCGTGCGCCCGATATCCATCCATCTTCTCTGGACCTGGCATCGCTTTGCCTTTTCATAACATCACTCTGTCCTCAACACCCTCCATTTTCTTCGACTCTCTCTTCTTGACTCACAATATTCTTGGTCACCTTAGATCATGGTCGGAGATATACTCTACCTATTTCCCTTCATCTGCTCCGCCCTCCACGATCCAGATATGCCTGGCGCGGCGCATCAGTCCCTCAGCGCGCGGACAGCGCAGCGAATTCACGAGCAAGTGACTCGTGAGGTTTTTTGACTCGCTGGGCGCGATCCTGATCATCACATGGAGTGCTTCAAGGCTTGCCTAAAGACTATCGAGGAGACCAAAGTCGTCGAGGCAACTGACTATGCTATCTGGGAGAGCCAGGTAAGTCAACATATATAGTCCTTGCAAGGAACAACAGACTGATATTTCTGAGAGCAGATCGCAAGTACCCTGAAAGAGTTTTCCAATACCAACCGAACCACCAAGAGCGGCAACTTTTACATGCTCCCAGCGACGATCGTCGTGGCTATTGCTGCCGTTCTGAACCTGAAGCACGTCGTCATCAACTTTCATGGCAATACCAAACACATCGTAAGCGCTGTCTCCAAGAGTGCTGTGTGGGCTTACCTTGGTATTGCCATCGATGTATGGCCTCAGACGGGCGAATCTCACTTCTTCGTTAAGAAGTCCGACGAAGACTCAAAGTCTCCAACTATTGGAAAGATCGCCCGTGGAAAGTTTGCTGTCACAGCCAATATCCCCGGAGATATTATCACACCTCTGGTGCTTCTTGACATGGCGAGATTCAATGGCTGGATCAAGTCAGCACCGGGCGCCCCTTGTCTGAAGAAGGGAACTGTCGACGCGCCGCAAATCATCCACTGCCGACAAGCATTAAGCGAGGGCAAAGAAATCCTAGACAAACTAGGAAACTGGAAGTTTAAATAGAATGATCCAGATCTCATCCGAGAGGCAAAGGCGTGGCTCTCTGAGCCCATCATCCGTCTGCTTCCAGAGGAGGCGAAGAACCGACTATGGTACTAGTGCAGCCAAGTCGCGAAATCCTGGTTGCCAACCATCAAGGATGCAGACACGGACTTATCAGTTTACAAGTTCATGGGCAAGACCGGTGCCACTCTTGCCTCTCTGGTATCCGATGAAATCGACCATATCCAACTGGCTCAACAGGTCAATGAACCAGAATCAACCGCCGCTGTAAAGAAGCTGGTTGAACTGTCAGACAAGGCCCATGACATTCAAAACTCTCTGCAGAACTATGTGCAGGAAGCAATCCCCAGCTTGATGGAACTTCGAACGACTCTTCTGGAGAAGCCCGGTTGCCAGTCGTTCCAGCAAGTTTTTGGACCTCCTTGGAATCAATGTCGCCTCAACCAGGAAGCTGACGGTACCAAGAACATCATTGTTGGCGCTCTTCAGCGCCTCTTCGATACTATTGCTTATGTAGTTCCTCGAACATACTCTATGTACGGCGCTTTTCTTGACATGGCCTCCAAGATGGACATCGCTGTCATGTCTTCTTCCCTCGACCTTGATCTGGCCCGAGTTCAAGACCGTCACCAGAAGCGGCTCAACATCAACGACGACCTGTCTTACCGCAACGAAATCATGACCAATGTGGCTGAAGCCATCGGTAGACTTGAGCGTGGGTCAGCATCGTGGTCTCAACTAACAACAATGACGACCAAGCTTGATTTTTATGTATTACCTTCTTGGGGCTGAGTTTTACTTCGGAATTTGTAAGTTCGATCTTACTGAACTTGATCATCAGTTTGCAGAGGCACTAACTTGGGAAAACTTTAGGAGCAAATCTACGAACGCCGACATGGTAACAAAATGGTATGGGGCGGTGTTCAAGAGACTAGTGCAGTCAGTGTAACGACGAGACGTTCATGTGTCGGAACAAGAAGATATGATAGAGTACCTAGTCATCTTGTTGGTAGTGTCGAGCGGGAACAATTTTGGCCAAGAGTTAATGTTGTCGTAATTATTGCTCGGACCGTCTAGACACAATGAACTCTGGTTTAGAGAACAAGTCTTGCCTTGACTGTATCATTGAGGAGTACACTTATGTCAATGTTTTATTTAACGCGACCCTTGCAGGAACCAAAGAGTTCTGTTGAATCACCACGCAAGTAAGAATGCAGTTCACTTTGGCTCTCATGTGTGTCACTGTAACTGTGCTCAAGTGTTTCAAGATATTGCATGCGTATTGTCAAGAACGCTAACCGGCTTGCTTTTCTTGCTGGTATAAAACTCAAAATATTACATGATCATATATATGTACATTTCTGTCACTCATCCAGTAGTGTGGATATCCGTAATCATATCAACTCCATCCGTCGTACATGCTTAGAAAAAGCTTCGGAGGACCCTCTTGGGGGCGTCAGCCCAGACGAAGGGCTCCTTGGGCTCCTCCTCCTCGAGCCAGACAGCGCCGCTGGCCGGATCCATCTCAGCGGGCGGACAAACATCCGCCACTTGCGTGTGCAGATCTTGTAGCCGAGGTAGAGAAGGGCAACAGAGAAGAAGGCGAGGTAAGAGCTGAAGAAGGCCTCGGCGTTGGGAGAGGCGCCGGAGGCAGGGTAGAGAGCATTGTAGAAAGAGGCGATGAGGGCGAGGATGTTGAGACCGAGACCGAGGTAAGATCCAGCAACGCCGAATGGGGTCTCGTAGGGAATGAGGCCGAGGTTGACACCTTGAGCCTTCATGCCGGCACGCATGCGGATGTGAGCGAGGCAGATAGAGCCCCAGACGAAGAGGAAGCCAAGACCAGTCAGGGCCAGGAGCCAGCCCAAGATCTCCATACCCTGAGGAGCAGCGCCAACGTAGTCAAGGAGACCGAAGGCGATCTGGAGGATAACACAGTAGAGAGGGCGGCCCTTGGAGTCAATGTACTTGAAGAAGTTAAAAGGAGCCATGTTGCGCTCAGCCATAGCCTGAATGGTTCGAGTAGAACCGAAAGTGCAAGAGTTGGCAACGGAGAGAACGGCAACAGTGATGACAGCGTTCATGATGCTAGGGAGGACCTCAATACCGTTATCCTGGATAGCAAGAACGAAGGGAGAGGCCTTGGTGTTGGCACCGCTGGCGCCCATCAGGCGAGGGTCGTTGGCGGGGAGGACGAGACCGACGATGAACAGGTTAAGAATGTAGAAGATGGCAATTCGCCAGAAGACCTGCTTGCTAGCCATGGGGATAGACTCGCGGGGGTTGGCAGACTCAGCAGCAGCCAGACCGACCATCTCAGTACCACCGAAGGGGAAAGCGGCGACGACGAAGACAGCGCAGAAACGCTTGAAGCTGGTGAAAGCACCAGGATCGCGCCAGTACCTGACACCGATGTATCCCTGGTCGCCAACGCCACCGCAGTTGATGACAATACCGAGGATGATGAAACCAACACAGGCGCAGATCTTGATGATGGAGAGAACGAACTCAACTTCACCGTAGCCTCAAACACCGAAGATCTGAATGGCCGTGAGGACAACAAGGAAGACAGAGACCCAAACAGCCATGTTGATATCTTCTCTCCAGAATCTGATGGTGATGGAAGCGGCAATAAGTTCGAAAGGCAGGACAGTCAACCAAGCGAGAGCGTATTGCCAACCCATGGCGAAACCCCATGAAGGATCGACGAAGCGGACGATGTATGTGAAGAAGGCACCGTTGACGGGGTAGAGGACAGCCATCTCAGCCAGGGCCAAGCATGTGCAGAGAAGCATGATACCGATGATGAGATAGCCGATGAGGAGAGCAGCAGGGCCACCCTTCTGGAGGGCACCACCTGAACCGACGAAGAGACCAGCACCGATAGCGCCACCTAGGCATGTTAGTTATGAGTTTGAAGAGTAGTAGAGAAGTTAAATCGTACCAATGGCAATCATCTGCATGTGTCGGTTCTTGAGATCTTGCTTGAGACCACCGTTCTTGACATCGCCAGTCTCGACATCTCGTGTCTCAGAGACATCGAGAACGGCCTCCTTGCCGTAGTCGGTGGGAGGAGTAGAAGCCATGGCTACTAGCTGTGGTGGTGGTGGGAGAAGAGAGAAGTGTATGAGAGAGTGAGACTGAGAGAAAGAGGAGTGAGTGTTGAGAGTGAATGCTCTTGGTTCTTCTATCTCCGGAACGAGGGAGAGGCCCTCAGTATTTGTACTCATTTTGATCGACGATGTTGCACAATATGGGGAGACTATGGAACTGCTCTCCATACCGTTCTAGATTTGGTGGCGCTGGGGTCTACCAGATGCGAGTTGGAGTTGGAGATGGCAAGGATGGGTAGATGGGTCAAGGGGGCTAACGTTAGTCTTAATGTTAGCGTGTTGGTTCAACTTGGAGGAAATGGTGTGCAGAACGGGCAGTCTAACTAGCCGTTCTTGTTTTGCCCCAAAGAGTTTATCTTTGAGGCTAATCGTTAGGCTTATGAAGCCATTGGCTCTTCAACTCCAAGCTGCAGTATCATGGTGGGTACAGGATTTTCATGTCCACCTTGGGAGCTTGGAGCACAGCAGCCTAAAGGTCACACTGCAGTAGTGGCCTGCCCCCCTTATCTCGTTCCCGTCTTGGTTCAGCTTGTCTTTCTCTCGGCGAGCGCGAGAGGGCTCCGTAGCCGAGAATCATGTCGACCTTGACTGGGCCGGTTCTGCTTGGCTCGTGCTGGTAAAAGACATGACAACGGTTGATACGGCGCTTAACTCGCCTGTCGTTTGACGTTAATCTAGATAGCGTATCTGATAGACCAGTCAGCATGGTCAGCAATCAACCAATTTGAGTTGTTTCTTACGTTTCCCTCTCTCATGATAAGGTTATTCACCAATACTACCCAAGATATGTCAGATCCTTGTCGTGCTGCAATCCTTTGGGATTAACTCACATTGGGTCGTGTTGCATCGTATCAGTATGTACGGAGTATGCACATATGCATGTACAATCCTTGCCCGACGCCCTATTACGAGTCAACCTCTCGGCAGTTTTCCGTTGACTTTCATGGGCAGTTGACTACCATTAACCGCGCTCCTAACGCGGAGTCAATGACCATTTCTATGCCACGTCCGTAACGCTTGTTCGTTGGCCCCGTAGTTAAGCACTTTCAGCTTCTTTCGGAAGGTCGACATCATTACCAATAGCCCTTGTCCCTCTTCGGAAGTCCCCTGGTGGTAGTAATTAAATGATGACTTATGTCGTATTGCAAGACACATGCTGTCATTGTGAACCAAATGTTCGGGTTCGGCCCAGTGCTGCCCAGACCTTGGGATCTGCAGACAAGACTTGGTTTGGTATGCTGCAGTGCTCTCGGCCAATTGAGTCTCGGATGGAGGAGCAGAACTTGGCGATGCGATGCCAATAGATCGCCAAGCGCCTTGGAGTCTTCAGCAGTAGAGAGCAAAGCAAAGCAGATCTTGGAGATGCCTTGGCTTGCTTTGGTTTCTCCCCCACATGCTCCAAGGCACCCTCACACGGTCACGTCTCGTTCAAAGAGGGTGGCAAGCTTGAGCTAGTCCTCAAGCCAGAAGACTTCCAGACTGCCCTCCTCTCGTAGCTAACATGTCCCTGATTGGCCTTGAATGGCCCGCAGCTTCGGTGGTATCAATGAATCTGGAACTGTACCCATGTCCCAACAGCCCTAGGACCAACTAGCAATTCGGAGACTCCTTTCCCCTCTCCCGCTAGCTCTCAGCTGGCCTTATCGAATTTTTCACCCTCATCCCATCGGTATCTCCTTGATTGGGCCGGCCATATCGATCGTGGCTTGGAAAATCTCCTCACGCTGAAATTTACCCTTATGGAAAAAATGTTAATTCAAGACAAGCTAGAATTGAGGCTCAAATTGCTCAAGAGTCTCGTTACGTTATCTCTTCTTGGCTTTCGGGGGAAATGGATACGATGTAATGGTGGCCACGAGGCCTCCCCAGATCCAGAGTCATAATCTGGGGATTCTCCAGACTCTCGAGTCTAGACACTCAACACGTTGATTCCATTACGAAATCGTTTCCGCTGTTTCTGGGGTAGAGAGTCGAACGAGGTCTGAGGGTAATCTCAGTCTCCCTGGTTCGCTCGGGGAGATCCATGACACTAACGACTCCAATTATTAGCCTCTTAATCCTACATTGTTCAGGAAGTTGTTGGCACATAAGATGCGGAGGAAATGCTCAATGTTTCCACTGCGGAACCGTCAGCAAACTTCTCCACAGCAATGTTTGGCAGGGGTAAGCTTCAGCTGATATCACAGGCTCCCCTCGTGTAGAAATTCCACGTGAAGCCATCACATAACATTTACTGCCCTCAAATGACAATTGCTGCCTTCCGTCATCGTCAAGCAACGGTTTGCCCGGTGGCGCTCCTAGTACGCATGCTAACCCCAGGAAACGAGTCGTACCACTAGCTGAGTTCCTGTGCCGGCTCTGGCCATTTCAATGCCCACAATGGTATGATTGAGAAGTCGATATTGGTTGGTCTGTTCTGTCTATTTCGTAATGCATTACCTCGAGATTGACATGGAAGCGAACTCCACTGCGTCCATTTTCGGTGTTGGGAGCCATTCAACATTCCCTCTCTCACACCGTGAAAGCCATACAGCGTCCCCGTTGACAGCCTCCAATGCCTCCTGCACGACAACGTTTCGTTCCAAAACGTCCGAGAGCAAGTCAAGAATGTCATCAAACATTTCTTCATCAACCTGGACATGGGATACGAGAGCTGTCAGTAGCTCAACCGTACCCTCCCACAGTCTCGCTGGTGACGCAAATTTTCCTAAGCTACCTGAAGATGGTGCGACTATTTGCGTTAAAGGCTTGCCGCTTAGGCTATCACCACGTCTCAGGGGTATCAACACTCGGCTATCGTCGCTTTCTTTCCCCCACGTAGTGCCAGCTTCCCCATGGGGTCTGTCCCAGCTCGGTGAAGCGGAAGCTTGCTGTTTAACCTTTCGGCACCAATCTCGAAGCCATTCAGCCCAGTCAGTCTTGAACCGAGAGCTAAGGAAGTCCCCCGCAGCAGCGCAGAGCCCAGAAAGCGCGCGGCATGCCTCGACCACGATATAAGCTTCTGGGTCATGCAGCCTGTCGAGCACTACTGGCCAGATCGCGTTAACGAGGGGCAGAAACGCATCCTCGTCGGGAGCCAAAGCAGTGGATGCTGTTGTCAGGAGCTCAAGCAAGGATCTTCGCAGTGTAGGTGTTGGGGAGGTGAGGTAATGTTGCGTGAGGTTTGCCACTCTTAGCAGAAGCTGGTATGTTTGCGAGTTTGGTGGTTTTTCTGGTTCTGGTGGAGGATCAGCTGCCTCGTTGCTATCATTCTCTTTCTTTTCTTCCTTCCACGGGATCTTCGGGTGGCCTTTCACTTCTTCAGCTTCCATCTCATCCAGTGCTGCCCGTTGCCTTCGCTTTTCCAGGATGTCTAGGAGTTCGGAGAGCCCGGTTTCTTTCTTGTGTACTTTTCGATGGTCTGGTTTTGAACTCGTCTGATGTTCCAGCAACAACATATCCGAGCGAACGCCCTGATTCACAACCTCCTTGAGAACGACAAACAGATTCTCGACAAATACTGGATATCCGTGGAAGTTGTCTAAAGCCCCGAAGATAGAGTCTATAACATCGTCTAGGTAGGGAACCAGTCGGGGGCTTGCAAGTCGGACCATCATGGTCAAAACGTTGATCGAGGCAGGCGATATGTCCAGGCTGTTCAGCCTCAGCGAAACCGAGTTCACCAAGTAGTCCACATTCTGGATGATAAGCTCTGAAACGTTGGCATATCCGCATGAGACTGCGATACTGTTCAATGTGACAATAGCATGCTTTTGCAGATTGGGGTTGTTGGAGCCTAAGAACGTTGCGATGGGAAACAAAACATCAATCAGCTCAGGGCGAAATGACTCTCCGGCTCGCTGTGCTGCGTAGGCAGTTGCTTCTAGGGCTAGAGCCTCTAGCCGCCAGTCGACAGGTTCTACATCTGTGTGCCGGTCGAGAATCTGCACCGATGTTGTGTAAAGCTCATTGAATACAGTGTCGATATCCTGAGAGGGGTCGGTTATTGATGACAGGTTCAAGAACATCTCTGCTTCAGCAGAGGATCTATGACTCGCCTTGATAAGTTCAACGCAAAGCCAGAAAGTAGCGAGTTGGCTGGCTGAGTTATCAGAGTCCTGGACCTGCTCCAGCATAGCACTAGCAAATCTTGCTTGCTGAGACGATGACCCAAGAAAGGCAATGAGTGATGCCATCTCATGACGGACATTCTTTTGCGATTCGGAGGGTAGCAAGACGGGCTGGTATTGAACATCCTTTTGCTCTGCCGACGCTTCCCCACTGTCTATCAGTCGAACGTCCATGTTCTCGTTAGCTTCCAAGGCTCTTGATGCTTGCATTAGAGATATAACACTATCTCGCAGCATACTAGACATAGATTCGTCCAGCGTCGATGATTGTATCTGTAAGTCTTTGGTGAGCTCAAGACCCTTCAAGACATTTCGTATGGCATCTCGCTTGACATCTTCATCCGCTGATTGCATCAGCCGTGAAAGACTTGACATCCAGTTATAAGTCGTCGTTTTGACAATTTCACCGAGTTCAGGATAGATGTTGACAAGATCTTCTAAACTAGTCTGTGTCAAGGACATCTTGTTCTCGGTCTCCCCTAGCGTCATGGCTGTCTCGACAAGCATGTTTGCACAGTTGGACAACATGTCGTGGCATTCATCCAGAATGGTCACGCAAAGCTTGTTGAGGGCATTCCTCACCTCAGCAGATTCATGAGACCGCAATTTCATAATCGTTGAGAGGGCTTTCTTTACTTGCATAGTGCTTGCCTTGAGCCAAGCGGGAGATAGAATTTTGTTATCCTCGCCCGCTTCTTGATCAGTTTCGGTTTTTGTCGAGAATGGCCGCGTCCGTAGATCAGCCAACACACTTGTCAGTACCAGACTCACTGTCTCTAGACATTTGGCAAGAACAGTGCTCTTGTACCGGTTAGGTGAAAATGTGACTTTGGCGAGTAGGGAAATGGTGCCAGGCAGGAAACTAGCCAACGCAGCAGGTTCTTTCGCATTATGGTATACGGCTTGCAGGGCACGTAGTGCTTCCTGTTGAATCTGAGGCGTTGCACCATCTACCACTCCATTCAACATGATAGTTACGCCGTGCCCGAGAGCCGGTATTGACTCTGCCTCCGAGAGCCCTGACGAAGCTGCGGCCGATAAACCAGCTGTGTTGAAGAGCGCTGTCAGGCAACGGAAAGCTTCCAGCACTGTCTCCTCAGCGACGGGGAGTGCTGGGGTTGAGCCAGGTGTTCCATCGATAATGAAAGTCAGAAGACTCAGAATCTGCCGCACAAGCTCCGCAGAAAGCTTTGTCTTCCAGCCGTGCGCGATGAGAACCGTAAGCGTCTTGATGCAGTTCTCGATCAAGGGCATAGGATACTGATCCATCTGGCGAAAGATGTGATGAAGAGGGAAGAAGACATATTCAGATAACTTCTCATCCAGTACTAGCGGGTCTCGGCTGATTCCTTCATTAAGAAGCTCCAAAAGTCGACCTGTCTGCTCACCAAGCTCTCGAGAAGAAGCTGGTCCGTTGGCCTCACGTATCGCCAACTGACTTATCCTAACGCAACATGGTTTAAGCTAATTCGAGTCAGCATTTTCTTTGGGGCTTTAGGACAATCACGTACGTACCTTTTGGAAGAACTCAGTCCTCTCCTTACTACTGGCTGTTGATTCCATGGTTGGTGAAGCAAAGAGCTTCTGCTTGTCTATTCATGCATATTCTCCACAGGCGAGCCAAGAATTGAACGAACACGAACGCGGGTACGTAGGGGCAGTAGGATGCAGCATACAGGTTTGGTTGCGTTGAACGGATAACTTAATAGCTTACACTAGAAATGTAAAGCGATGAAGAGATCCTGGTTTGGTGGTTTTATCAGAAGGACAAAATTGGAGGAGTACGGAGGGGTCCGTTGCGAGTAAAAGAGTGGTTTCGCTAACTGAGGCCGTGTGAGAATGTCTTTCTGACACAGTGAGAGGAATCTCCGGAATTATAGAGAAATTCTGTATCTCTTGACATCTCAATCACTATCTACTGAATGCCAGAAGCGTATATGATAGCTTGTTGGTTTACAGATCCTTGCGCTCCTGTACTTCAATCACTTCTTTAGGCACTACTGAGTCTATTCTGCCCCTCTCATGATGCAGCTCTCACACTGTGGAGTCCGCCCACCCACCCACTCACTATCAACTTCTCAGGGATTTGATGCCTGCAACTACCATCAGGAAACTTATACTAAACACCAAATCACAGTAGACTGTCTTTTCGACCTAAGCCTTCTTAGTGATTTCCGAGTAAGTGTGCAATGAAACGACACCGGCGAGAGCCAAGGAAATAAGCTTATATATACCTCATTAGTCCTCCAGTAAAGCTCCCCTCTGTATCTTCTGAGGAACAGATATCATCATCGCAACAATCCTCTACACCAACTGCCAAAATGTCCCCTTCAGGCCCCTTCCAAGTCACTGTCCATCCCTTCGAGTCCAAGTGTCGAAGCTCGGCCGCTTATGAAATTGGTCTCACTTCAGCTCCCAATGCCATTGTCTTCATCGGTGGGCTTACAGATGGACCTCACACTATTCCTTATACCTGGCTTCTAGCCCAGCGTCTGGAGGAAGCAAAGGATCTGGGCTTCTCCGTTTTCGAGTTCCGCATGAGGAGCTCTTTCTCGGGATTCGGCACTTCGAGCCTCTCCAACGATGTTGAAGACATCTCTGCTTTAGTTAAGCATTTACGAGGAATCGGCAAGGAAAAGATCGTCCTATTTGGTTCCTCAACTGGCTGCCAGGTAACTGAACTATTCCCTTGTCGCTAAAGGGTTCATAGCTCTTCTGACTAATTGCAGGATTGCATCGAGTATGCCAACTATGCCAAGCACAACAACGAACCTGTCGATGGTTTCGTTATGCAAGGTCCGGTATCGGATCGTGAGACGCTGGATTTGAACTTCCCGGACCCTCAGCCGAGTCTTGATCTCGCCGCAAAGATGATTTCTGAGGGTAAAGGCGGTGATTGTATACCTTTTGACATGATTCCTGCTGTTCTGGGAGCTCCCATTTCCGCGTATCGGTTCCAGTCCTTGGCGAGCAAAGGGTGCGTCCAACGGTGCCCGGCTATCGGGATGATATGGGCTAACTGATAAACAGTGGCGACGACGACTACTTTTCATCAGACCTACCCGATGATGTCGTTGAAAAGAATTGGTCTCGGTTCAACAAGCCAGTGCTGGTTCTCCATTCTGCTGAGGACGAGTTTGTCCCAGAGCGCATCGACCAGGCTGCGAGCAACAAAAAGTACAAGGCGTTGAACCCGGTCGTCAGTCGGTTATCGGGGCTGATTCCTGGCGCAAGCCATACCGTTGATCAACCCCCAGCGCAGGAGTGGCTTTCCAAGACGGTTGTCGAGTGGTTGAAAACCGAAGTCACTTCTAGTGCTGGTTGAGATTGCTTATCAAGACGTGTTGGCACTCATGCTAATTGGAGAGGACATATTGAGGACTACGAGTTGTACAAGCAATTGACGTGCTTGTGATCTATGAATACGATACATAGAAAGCATTAGGTATCGCAACAAGTCAGTCACACGAGCAACCTTAAGGTACCAAACGATGATACTCAAACTCTGTGCTCCAGGGTAAGACGACATTGATTGGGAAGTGGGTGATCTCGCCTAAACTCTCTTGAGTCCGTAGACTATCTAACTATCTCTATCCGTATTTGCACATCAGCAAACAACCCCACTGAGCAGCTTGAGCCTGGTCTAGTGCCCAGGATCGCATTGTCAGTGCATGTTTGGGTGTTCGCATATGCTGGGTCTGCAGCAAAATTTCTGGTGACCAGCTTACCAACCACGACAAGGGCTTGGGCCTGTCAATTCGACGAGATTCTGCCTGTCGGAAGTCGCCCAGAAGTTGAGAACCTCTTTTCCCTTTTCAACTCTCTCTCGCCTGAGGTGACCGGATTCGGGTTTGGACTTGTTTTGTCCGTTCTGAGACTGTCTCTGTCTTTGTCTGTCGTGTCTCCCGAACCGCTTCAGATCCTTGCTCCGGTTCACGGCACTCGCTCTGACGTACTAACTAACTAGCATTGAGCTTTCCCGAGCTAAGGTTCCAAAATCAAATCCCGTCACCATCATCGTCACCAAGGACGCGCCATCGCCTCTGTCGCCTACGAAAGCATCCGAGTCGTCCCTCTAGCATGAAGTGACTGTTGCGCGAAACCTTTTCGATACCTCGATCTCCTTGGGAAGCAACCACTGCAACAATGGCTCTCTACAACGAGCAACAGGTTCTCTTCGAGACGGGCTCGTTTACCGGCTTCCGCCCGCTGCGAGAGCTTGGTGCCAACTATCTCACTACCGGCCCCTTCAAGCAACCTCTGTGTGGGAATCCGGAAGGATGGGGACCCCTAAGTCCTCATCGCTATGATTTTACACCTTGTTTTATCGACGTCTGGATCTCTGCTGTGTCTGTCTTTGGTCTTCTGTTTGGATCGCTCGCTGTCTGCTGGCTGCTCACCAAGAAGCAGAAACAAGAGGGACAGACTAAGAATGCGCACTTCTACATCAAGCAGGTAAACTCTTCTGCACCTTTTCCTACTAATATTCTGTTCAATTGAGCTAACTTGTTGTCTCAGTCCCTCCTTGCCGTCATCATCGTCGACGTCATTGCTCAGCTTGTCGTTCAAATTATCTATATGCCCCATATCTGGTATGGCGATTTCCGAGTCCTGACAACCTTCTTGACCATTCTGTCACTATTTGTCGTTTTCGCTATTCAATGGATTGAGCATTCACGTATTCGATATCCCAGCGGCGTCGCCCTGTTCTACTGGCTCTTCCTCCTCATATCATTCGGCGTCAAGCTCCGATCTCTTATCTCGCAGCAAATCTACGACTCCAACCCACCCTACTTCATTATTTACTGCGTCGGAGTTGGATTGTCTCTTGTAGAGTTCCTTTTGGAGTGGCTGTGGCCCCTAACTTCTCGCCCAAGTGGATATGAAGCCATCGAGGAGGAGGAAGAATGTCCCGTTGAATATGCCAACGCATTTTCTCAACTCGCCTTCTCCTGGATGACACCAATGATGCAATATGGTTACAAAGTGTATTTGACCGAAGAGGACCTCTGGGCTCTGGCCAAGGACGATCAGACCAAGAACACTGGATCTCGCTTTGACCAAGCTTGGCAATACGAGTTGGAACACCATAAGAGTCCTTCGCTGTGGAGAGTTTTGTTCAAGGCATATGGCGGTCCTTATTGCGTTGCTGCTATCTTCAAGGTTGCAAATGATGTCGCCCAGTACATTCAGCCCCAGCTCCTTCGGCTTCTCATCTCCTTTGTGAAGTCGTACGAGGAGGACAATACTCCTCAGCCTATTATCAAGGGCGCTGCCATCGCTTTGGCTATGTTCGCTTGTGCGGTCCTGCAAACCACCATGGTTCATCAGTACTTCCAGCTTGCCTTCGTGACGGGAATGCGTATCAAGGGTGGTCTGTCTTCAGCCATCTACCGCAAGTCCCTGCGCCTGTCAAGCGAGGGCAGGGCTTCAAAGAGCACCGGTGACATTGTCAACTACATGGCGGTTGATGGCCAACGTCTGCAGGATCTTACCCAGTTCGCTCAGCAAATTTGGTCTGCGCCATTCCAGATTATCATCTGCATGGTCTCCCTCTATAATCTGCTAGGCTGGTCTATGATGGCGGGTGTTGCGGTCATGATTGTTATGATGCCAATTCAAGGATTTGTGGCTCGCATTATGAAAAACATGCAAAAGGAGCAGATGAAGAACAAGGACGCCAGAAGTCGTTTGATCAATGAGATCATCAACAACATGAAGAGCATCAAGCTGTATGCTTGGGGCTCTGCCTTTATGAACAAACTCAATTTCGTCCGAAACGAAAAGGAACTGAAGAACTTGCGAAAGATCGGTGCCACCCAGGCCTTTGCCAACTTCACTTGGACTACTGCGCCTTTCTTCGTGTCGTGTTCGACATTTACCGTCTTTGTTCTGACCCAGGATAAGCCCCTCACCAGTGATATCGTCTTCCCTGCATTGGCCCTGTTCAACCTGTTGACCTTCCCTCTTGCCATTCTTCCAATGGTCATCACCTCCATTGTCGAAGCCTCTGTCGCCATTGGACGTCTCACCAGTTTCCTTGCTGCTGAAGAGCTTCAACCCGACGCTATCACTATTAAGCCTGCCCCTGAGCAACTTGGTGAGGAGAGCATAATCATTCGTGATGGTACATTCTCTTGGAGCCGCCACGAGAACAAGCCCACTCTGATTGATATTGATTACACGGCTTACAAGGGTGAGCTGTCATGTGTCGTTGGCCGTGTTGGTGCTGGCAAGTCGTCTTTCCTTCAAAGCATTCTCGGTGATATGTGGAAGGTTAAGGGTAACGTCGAAGTACGAGGAACTGTTGCCTACGCATCGCAGCAAACCTGGATCCTCAATGCCACAGTCAAGGAGAACATCATCTTTGGTTATAAATATGATGCTGAGTTTTACGAGAAGACTGTCCAGGCGTGTGCTCTTTTGGACGATTTTGCACAGCTTCCAGATGGAGACGAAACTGTTGTTGGCGAACGCGGTATCTCCCTGAGTGGTGGTCAAAAAGCACGCGTATCACTAGCTCGTGCTGTCTATGCTCGTGCGGATATCTACCTACTCGATGACGTTCTTTCTGCTGTTGACTCCCATGTTGGCCGTCACATTATCGACAATGTACTCGGAACCCGTGGTCTGTTGGCTTCAAAGACTCGCATCCTTGCAACCAACGCCATTGCTGTCCTTCGTCAGGCCAGCTACGTGTCTCTCCTCAAGGATGGCCAAATCATTGAACGAGGAACATACAAGGAATTGGTTGCTCAGAAGGGTCTTGTTGCCGAACTTCTCAAGACGGCCGGACACGAGTCTGGCAATGCCAGCAGTGAACCTAGCTCCAGTGCCTCAAGTAGTAAGGCTGCTACAATCATCGAGACAGACTCCGGCCAGGCCAAGGAAGAGCTTGAGGAGGCACAGGAACAAGTCCCCGAGATGGCTCCCATCAAGACCAGTGCTGGGGCCAAGCCTCGCTCAAGCAGCATGGCAACACTGCGCCGCGCCAGCACTGCAAGCTTCAGAGGGCCACGAGGCAAGCTGACAGACGAGGAAATCGGTGGTTCGTCCAAGACCAAGCAAGCCAAGGAGCACTTAGAGCAAGGCAAGGTCAAGTGGTCTGTCTACGGTGAATACGCCAAGATGAACAACCTTTATGCCGTTACTCTATATCTCCTCATGCTTACTGCTGCACAGACTGCCGGAATCGGTGGTAATTTCTGGCTTGAGAAGTGGTCCAGAGAAAACCAAGAAAAGCAGTCGAACGCTAACGTTGGCAAGTATCTCGGAATCTACTTCGCTTTTGGTATCGGAGCGTCCGCTCTCACTGTTATTCAGACCCTTGTGCTCTGGATCTTCTGTTCTATTGAGGTTGGTGACTTCCCATGATCATGTCGAGTATAAACACTGACGTAGCAACAGGCATCAAGGAAGCTTCATGAGCGCATGGCCAACGCTATCTTCCGCTCTCCCATGTCTTTCTTTGATACGACGCCTGCTGGTCGTATCCTGAACCGTTTCTCGAGGTTAGTATATACTTAGGGAAGTTCAAAGGTCGATACTAATCCATTTGACAGTGATATCTATCGTGTTGATGAGGTTTTGGCCAGAACTTTCAATATGCTATTTGTGAATGCGGCCAAGTCAGGCTTCACATTGGTCGTCATCTCATTCGCCACACCACCGTTTGTCGCATTGATCATCCCGCTAGCCCTGACTTACTACTACATCCAGAGATATTACCTCCGAACATCTCGAGAGCTGAAGCGACTCGACAGTGTGAGCCGTAGCCCCATCTATGCACATTTCCAGGAGTCCCTAGGCGGTATTTCAACCATTCGGGCATTCCGACAGCAGCAGCGATTCGAGCTCGAGAACGAATGGCGTGTGGATGCTAATCTCCGTGCTTACTTCCCTTCAATCAGCTCCAATCGCTGGCTGGCCGTTCGCCTCGAGTTTATTGGTGCTGTAGTCATTCTGGCTTCCGCTGGCTTTGCCATCATCGCCGTCACAGGCAACAAGCCCATCCAATCCGGTATTGTCGGCCTTGCCATGTCATATGCTCTGCAGATCACGACTTCGCTCAACTGGATCGTTCGGCAAACTGTTGAAGTTGAGACCAACATTGTGTCAGTAGAGCGTGTCCTCGAATATGCAGCCCTACCAAGTGAGGCACCCGAGATCATCGCCAAGAACAGACCCCCTGTCTCGTGGCCTGCTAATGGGGAGGTTGATTTCGTCAACTACAGCACCCGTTACCGTGAGGGCCTTGACTTGGTGCTCAAGAACATCAGCCTTGACATCAAGTCACATGAGAAGATCGGTGTCGTGGGCCGCACAGGCGCAGGCAAGTCATCTCTGACTCTCGCCTTGTTCCGACTCATCGAACCGGTAACGGGTCATATTGGTATTGATAATATTGACACGTCTGCCATTGGGTTGCTCGATCTGCGCCGAAGGCTAGCCATTATTCCTCAAGATGCAGCGCTCTTTGAAGGCACTGTTCGGGACAACCTCGATCCTGGCCATGTCCATGATGACACTGAGCTTTGGAGTGTGCTGGGTAAGTAAACGCCAACATTGCAACCCTACTACACCCATGCACTACTTAGACAAGCGAATGTTTTGTCAGCACGTTGTGTAACATTTGCTGACGTATTTCCCTGTAGAGCACGCACGATTGAAGGACTACGTTTCGAGCATGGATGGTGGGTTGGAGGCCAAGATTAACGAAGGAGGTAAGTTCATGCACGGCAATGCGCTTTCTGTCGGCATTTCTTGACCAGTCTATGATTTCCCTCACCGGTCACCCGAGCATCTGGTTCAGCATCCATGGCTTCATCTGATGTAGTGTGGCTGAACATCTGGCCCTTGTCGACGATAATGAGCAGTCCCTTTCTGCAGCCATTTCAAAGACATCGGATGTGCTTAGTTGCTCGCCTCGCATGAGGACGAAGTCCCGTGGTCTGTCCTCCAGGAGCAGCGCCAACAACCTGGGCCCTGAGATATCAGGCTTGTTCACATCACAACCGACTTTCACATGCACGTATGTCTGTTTGTTTGTTCAACTGCTAACATGTTGCCTTACAGGCTCCAATCTCTCCCAGGGTCAGAGGCAACTCGTTTCGCTCGCTCGCGCAATGCTCACCCCGTCCAATATCCTGGTATTGGATGAGGCAACGGCTGCAGTCGATGTCGAGACCGACGCTATGCTGCAGAGCACCCTCCGATCACCCTTATTCGCTAAACGCACCATCATTACCGTCGCCCATCGTCTCAACACCATCCTGGACAGCGATCGTGTGGTGGTGCTCGACAAGGGTGAGGTGGTCGAATTTGATAGTCCAGCCGAGCTGTTGAAGAAGCAAGGTGTATTCTACGGGCTTGTGAAGCAGGCTGGGCTGGAAGTTGAATAGACAGACACCTGGTACTGGACCTGTCATAATTGAAATTGTACATAGAAGAACAGCGACATAAAAGCGGAGGGATTTTTGCATGCATCACGAAGCAAAGCAAAGCTGACCATGCAAATGCTGTATGCACTCACTCGTCCGTTGCAGCGAGTGGCCAACAGGCACAGATTCTCCGTAATGATATACACAACAGGATATTTTGCGAGACTCGCTAAATACGGATAGAAGCCTACGCTGACGGTGGAGGGACTCGCGAAGCGGCCGTGCACCTTGGCTCTTGCAAGGCCTCTTGCTGGCTTATCCCCGGTGACAAGGGACAAGAGCGGATGTGGTTGTGTTGAAGTAGCAGGGGCAGGGGGGACACCCTAAAAGGTGCCCGCGGGCAAATCTGACGAAGCATCGAATGCTGGGGTAGCCACAGTACAGAGTACATACCCGCAGTTATGCATGCTGCCCGGAAAATAGCACATGCCAATCGAACAGTGCGTGCGACACGGAGAATTATGTTGGCGAAAAAACGGTAATAGCCATGTAATGGCGGTAACACCGCCAAGAGAAGTTCTCTCTCGAGAAGGTCAAACGTCAGTGCGTAATCAGGAGCAACAGGAATTCTGAACTGCAGTTGACAGAATGATCTATCGCCTTCAAGGCCTTACCAGCCAATGTCAATCATGTTGACCTCAAAGCTTCAAGATAAAGCTCCGGAGCCGTCTCTCCGGCACCAAAGAACGTCGCCATCGGAGCATAGCTTCGGCGGTCTGTGATGCCTTGGACTTGGCGCTGCTAGTTTCGCTACGCGCCACGCCAAGCCAAGGGCACTTTGTTGTGTTATCCAACTGATGAATCTGCTGTGGACGCGGTGGTGGCAATATATGCCATCGTAAAGCCGCAAATGAATTTTTCTGTCGAGCTGGGGCGCAAAAAAGTCAATCTTGAATTCGCAGATATGCTTTCTTTTGCCAGTCAAGGCTGAAGTCAGGATGTGGTCAACTGGTATGGCTTCCGTCGTAATTCAGTCCAGGTGCTCTGTACATACGGACCTGATAGTCGTTGACGTTGCTTTGAAAGAGAATTGGCCCGAACTGGACCCAGATCTCCCCGCTGAGTGTCAACTTGTCATTAGGACTAAAACCACAAGACGCCTAGTTCAAGACTAAAGTTCATGTCTTGTAACGATGAGTGGTAAACCGACGTCCCTGTTAATAAGCGAAGACAACCCAAGTTTGACCGGATCAACAGATGCCGGGGGCGATGCTGCAGGCTCCTGGTGAGACGTCTGGCTCGCCTGATACATAAATATCTTTTGAGGTTCAAATGTCCATTTTCTCTATCACTCTTCCCGTCTGAAGCAAGACAGAGATCACTACAAACTGCATGGTGCACATGTAGGATATGAGGAATAAGGCGCGGAGTCCATCCCGATATTCCCGCACAATCCGTATGGTGCATTTTTGGGCTGCCTTGGACGGGGGCAGGTCATAGAAACTTGACTGGCTATTCGTGCAAAGGTTCTGGCATTGCTCTGTGTAAATGCGTCGAGAATGTGTCTACTGTGACTTGAAGAGTGTTGAAGACCTCGCAAGGCCTGATCTGTAGGTCACCGATGACCACTTGACATGGGAATAACTTGCTGATGCAGAGGTACTTGGGAGGCGGAACCAGATGCAGAAGATGTACTTATGACGAGTTGAAGCAGGTTGAACAGTTGGAGATCAATTTTGAGATCCGTTTTAGGTGCTCGCTAGGTTGGCAAGCTAGCCGAGCCACATCACGGCATTTGCTGATCCGTAGACTGATTAATTGATTGATGATGCTATTGACTTCTGCCACTCAGTCAGATAGATCTTAGTATCTT
>VYWZ01000617.1:0-11233 GCA_008711595.1 Fusarium xyrophilum | reverse complement strand
AGCTCTAGCTTAATACTTTAAGAGTTTACTTAATATTAGAATTAAGTTAGCTTTTTAATTATAACCAAGATGTAATTCTGTGCTTTCGCAGCAGACTCTGCATCTGTGTCCATAGGAGTGGCGGCTCTAGAATGTACTGGGCTGGGCAAAGAAGTCATGGTGACGGTCTGGGGATGAAGGGTATTGTATTGAGAAGACAAATGTGTTTCTTGTGAATATGTTGCTTGATGGATTGATTTGCGTTATTGAGGAATGGAGGGCTCTGGTCATCTTATAGCTAACGTAATGCCTGGCTTCTTTAGCATCCTGGATGGCTAACAAAAGTCAGCAGTCTGTTAACAGAATGATGCGCGCTGTACGCAGATGTGAGCGCCTGTAAAAAACGGTTCAGTGCAGCCCAGCATTTAGTGTTCAAAGCATGCATAAAAACTCTTTAATTAAATTACCGTGCCTTTATCTTCATCGCCCACATATTCACCAGTGTTCCAGTAGTGCATCATGCCCCAACAACAACAACTCGAAGACTTGCAACGCTCTTGGAGCGAAGCCACTACCAACAGACCGCCAACCCCAGACCCATTTGTTGCACCTCTTTACATCAAGTAAGTACCAATTCGACTCGGCGATAAGAGACTTTTCAACTACCAGAAAAGATGTCCGCGTGAAGCGTCCCACATCGCACCACAATCAGCCATACATACAGCTGAAGCGCCGTCTTCATAGAGACCAAAGGGCTACGACCGTCCGTCGGTTAAAGGCCGCTCAGGCTGTCAACAACCCCCAAGCCTCAGCGGGGTCAACCCCTGTAGAGCAGCCGACAAGCAGCACAAAGCGAGAACAGTGTGGTCTCCCGGAAGCAATGGAGGGGCCTAAAACTGGAAAATTGTGATGCAGGAGAGTAGGGACGATGGCACTTTAACTTACGCTGCAAGACTTGTGGACGTCTTCCCAATAGTATCTAGATAGTAGAACCTATATCACCATATCTACATTAATTACCAAGACGACATCTGAGCGGCCATAATTCTAAGGACTTGCGAAACCAACCCATGGGAAAACATTAATCGCACCGATGACTGAGACCACTATTATACATAATTTACATTGCAATGCATTGCTAGTGCCTAATCATCAAACCATGTCGACGTGCTCCTTTCTCTCTTTCGCCGCTGTTCTTCTACGTCGTCCGGAGATGTCTCTCGGGGGCGCTTTCGGGTCGTTGGCTGAACTGCTAGACTTGGCCGACGGAGCCGGTGATTGGGCCCGACACCAGAGACGGCGGCCTTGGTGATTTCAAGGTCGGCCCAGCTTGGCTCCAAAGGTGAAGCGGACTCGCTCGTCGATGGACAGACAAGTCAAACGAAGGGACCCAAAGTCTAGAATGGACGGTGAAGGGCGGCTTTTCTGCGGCTGTGTTTCTGCCTTTAGCTTCTCTGGCAGAGTTGCAGAGTTGCAGTCGCAGCGTCCTTCCAAGAGGGCGTAAGGCTGGGATCTGTCTTGTAGCGGAGGACGGTCCCATCGTCGACATTTTCAATGTAGAGAGCTACTCCCACGCCGAGGTTTGTGAGCTCTTTGCACTTTCTCATGAGCCCCTCCGTGCGAAGCTTGAAGCTTGGAGCTCGATCTTGAGGCTCTTTCCATGGTTTGTTTGGGAGGCATGATGAAGAACAAGTAAGATGTGATTTTGCAATCTCGGATTGTGTGCAGGGAAAAGATGATTGGTTAAGCCAACTGAAAGCAGTTCTGAGCAGTCCTGGAAGCTGCTATTTTTGTCCTGCTCTCGACACCCGCGCGCCTATGCTCCTGGAACACTCGCTGCTCAGGTACATAACTAAGCGCTCTGATGCACCAGTGTCCCACCCTGAGGTAGAAGGAACACCCCTGCCCATACTCTGTACCGCCATGGATTTTGCCCGAATTTACCTGTATGTACTCTGTGGAGTATTATCACTTCCTGTGCTCTTTTTATCATAGCACGCTTCCTCTATGTTCTTATCGAGCCATACCTCCGAGTCAGAGTTACGTATTTTAGGTACTCCAAGCTTAAATTTGGCGGAATCCGGTTTGGAATCACCGGTTTGCAGCTATCATCACTCGTGCTTTATCTTGCTGCGAATGGCTTTCTCCTTGGCGTGGGCATCAGTGACCTAGAAGAATTGAAGCGGAGGTCCGCGGCTATTGCATCCGCAAATCTAATGCTTGTCTTTCTAGGCGGCAGGACAAATGTCCTAGCAGATTTTATCCAGATCCCCCTCTCTACATACTCCTTTGGTCACCGTTGGATCGGGATCGTTGTCACAGGTGAAGCTATCTTACATTCGGCCCTGGCCTTATCTCATCGTCAGAAGCTTGACGATCTGACCAAGTCGGGCTATATAGGCTATATAGTGAGTGCTGCTTCCTTTTATGGTGTATACCAGACCCGCCTAACTTAGCATCTGGCGGCCGGTGGCTTGTTAATTATCGTAGTCTCCGCCGTCTGCCTGCGAAGATCGTTCGGGCGATTCTTCGGTCTCTTCCACTTGCTGTGTTCCTCGGCGGCGCTTGGCGGTCTCGTCTGGCATATTTGCCTTCAGCGATCAGTATCAGCCAAAATACCAATATTTGTATCGTGCGGGCTGTTGGGTTGTACTCATCTCTATAGATTGGTCCGCATGTTCATATTAGGCCGTACAGAAGGGTACGTAACGAAGCTCTGGGATGACGGTAATGTTATGCGACTGCACTTGGCCACGAACAAACCTGTCACCATGTTTCCTGGCTGTTAAGTTATTTCTATGTGTTTTTCACCGGCCCACCCACTTCCCTTCTACGATCTTTTTCATGGTCATGCTATGATGCCTGTGTGGAGCGAGCCGGACCGATATGTGACAGGCGAGGCCTCGGATCTCACATTCTTGATCTCCCGCATCTGGGGTAATCACCGTCGGTCGCTGGGTTCTATCATGCCAGGAAACAGGCTTCACCTGGATGGCCTTTATGGAAAAGACCTGCAGCTTCACACGTTTGAGACTGTCAAGGCATTAGTCGAGGATCTTGCATGCAAGGTGTTGCCCATTCTACCTCGTCTCCCTCATATAACCAAACTAAACATCCCAAGTACTCTCGATATACGGAGAGGCGAATGGGTAGTGACAAACGAAAACATCATGTCTCTTGACATCAGTCCGCGATCTGTATCACTACAGGGGGGGTTCACATTCCACTGGGAGAAGCTGCCGTGTCCTATTCTCCTTGGCCCAACTCCCGTGCTATCAGTCTTAACCCCCGGGTTTATTTAGTTTTTGATAAGAGTGGCTGTGGGGCGCAAAACTCGTCGGAAGTGGCTATGCTAGATACAGAGCATCAGATGAATAAGTTACTCGTGACTTTTGGCGTTCAGGTTGACTGGAAGAAGTGATCACAGGCTGGTTTCGGTGCGGAAGGGATTAGAACGTATGCACATGACTCGACTTATGGAAGTTTTTATCAATCAGTTCAATCAAAGTAGCAACCGAATGTGGAGTTTCAGACAACACTGCATGAGCATGAAATTATTTAACGATGTGTTATGAATTAACATCCGAGGGAATACAATATATATGATTGCGGTCGCTGATCTAGGGTAGGTACTCATGCTGAGTCAGTAGTCAAGTCGACTTGACTACTTAGTCAGCTGCATATATGACGTCAGACATGAACCAAGGTCGTGAGCGCCCGCGACGTCATCCAGGACTCGCTCCCATTCCGAGATTACTTGAACCGACCCGTCGAGGAGATCCTGAAAGAGTTTGCCAGCTGCCAAAAGACGCTTAGAAAATTCATCACAAAGGAGTTGGTGGAATGCATCGAGGTGATCATCTCGAAGTGCAAACCAACACTTGTTGGTGACACCAAAGCCGTCCTTCGATCCCACAAGCTTATTACCCAATACCTTAGAGCCTAAAAGGACCAAAGGTAGAAGTCCTTTGAGAGAACCACACACTATGACCCAATTTCTCCCTTCTTGAAGATGATAATTGATGTTGGTCATTCCAAGTCGCTCAGCACGCTTCTGAACGTCCTCGGTGCTTGCACGACCACGTCCACGCTCCTGCTTTTCCTTGTCGACTGCCAGCGCCAAGCAGACTTGAGCATGCCGAACCATATAACAGGCTAGAACTGACTCTCTGACCTGGTTCCGAAGATATAATATCTGTCTATCGATATCATCAGCATCCTGAGTCAAGCTTGTTGAGCTTGTTGAGTTCTCTGCCTCAGACTGTCGTCGACGTAGTAATTCGCGCGTTAGCTCGCATAGTTGGTCCACGGCCACTTTGCTTCGGATAGATGTAGCCCTCAGGAAAACGTCCACCTGTGTTGGGGATATGTCGCTTCGGTCGACTTGGGGAATATGACACAGTGAGTCCGCCTTCTGTGCTTTAATTGTGTCTTCATCTAGCCGCTTGAGCACTTCCGAGCAGGTTCGTGTTACTCTAGGCGTCTGAAGATGCCGTGAGCGAGGCCTCTTAGCAACCTTTGATACCAGTGGTGTTTGTGAAGGCTCTGGGGTTGGTGGAACGAGAGTAGCACCATACTCCGCGCATGCTTGAGCGACACCACATTCGCAGCAGTAGTGAACGTGCTGAGGCTCGAACGTGTCATCGATCTGCAGGTAGTTGACGGACCGAGAGCCGCGCATGCACCGTAATTGATGATCTGGTGCTGTTGTCCTGGTAGAGTTCTGAAAGCCTCTCCACATCCAATAACCTCGATTTCATACTCGATCCCCTCCTGGTCAAGTCTCGAAGGAGCGATGAGAACCGATTGATGCCCAACTCTCTGATTGCATTTGCTGCAGTGGAAAGATGAGGCAAAAAAATCGTTAAATTTGGATATGTGGTGCTCCGCAATCACTAACCATAACTTATATCCCGGCCCAGCATATACCTCGTTGTAGGATCGAAAGCCATAGTAGTTAGGACCAATATTATAGGTCATATCCTCGCAGTGTATCCGGTTGGCGGAAAGGTCGAAACCGATATGATCGTACTGGGAATGCAAGTCATCCAGTGCAGCAAGTTCTGTCATTCGTGGTCCTGGATCGAGAGGACTAACAGAAGGAAGTTCCGCGTGCCCAGTGATATACGGGAAGTTGCCAACTGGTGGGTTTTGAATGGTGTTCTCAAAGATCATCTTGGCCTCTGTTGTTGTTGGCCTCTTCACCGTAGCATTAAAGGCAGACCAGTCCAGTGCAGGCTTATCATCTGAAATGTAGATCTTGGCATATCCCTTGCCTTTGGGCCCTCGCTGGTACCTGATGCTTGTGTGTTGCCACCTATCATCGTCTATGTTGATACTATCTTGCATCTTGGCTGAATCCATGTTGAGAATGGGAACCGTCATCTTCTGGGGTGCGAGACACCTCTGCAAATCAGCAAGTCTTGAGACAAGCCCTTCTCGCATATCGTCGGCTGAGATCGTGGTTGCTGGAGCGGCCGGTGAAGATCTATTTGGTGATGTGAAGCATGTGCTAACTGGCGACAAACCCTCCGTTGTGTCCCTGTCCTCGGACGACCTACTGCAAGACCTGCCCTCCAATTGACGATCTGCATCTGCTGTGGCTAGGGATTGTGGTGAATGGTCAGCGGCTGCGGGCCTGTCATCAGCTCCGCGGGCTGGTGTGTGAACCGCGGATGGCTGTGGTCTTGCGCTCTCGGAATCTGGCATGGCGTATGGTTGCGTTAGTGAGAGGTTCCCGTTGCCTCTCTCTTCAGCTGGGTTGCTGTCTTGGACCGGCACGTGGTTATGCCCAGGGCAAGGTTCGGCTTGCCTGTTTAGGCTCGTGTTTGTTGTTGAAGGTTGTGTCTGGCGGGTAGCGCCCGAAACGGCGGCCAGGGCGGTAGCAGTGATTCCATTAATTTGGGGCATTGAGTGGTTTGACGTGGACCCTATATCCTGCTCCTGGGATGTGTCGTCCTCCAGCGGTGCAGTTCCATCATCATTTGGGTGGAGTACTACCGGCGGTTCGATGTCCCTCATGGGCACGTCCTCTTCTCTTTGCAGCGATACCCCACTTAGCTTAGGCTGGGGATGCAAGGTATTGGTGGGTTCCGATTGATGGCGACTCAGGTTTCGGGTGGTTATATCCGCGAGCATCCTCTCAATCGCTTCGTCGACTCCATCTAGCCTGGTGTGTATCTGCTCCCATGGCTGCTGCTTGTGCGGATCTCGCTTCATGCCTTTGCCTCTGGTTGACCGCGTCGTTCCCGACTGCAAGGAGATCTGGGCGACGTCAGCCCGGATATGAGAAACCTCGGTCTTCAGATCTGTAAATCTGTTGAGAAGCGACGAGAAGAAATCATCGTCTGCCGACATGGCGTTAGAGGTGCGAGTGGTAGCTTAAAGGGTAATTGTGAGGAGGTCAAGCGTGTCAAAACGGCGGGAGCACGGTGCTACTTATGTACCCACCGCCTGGTGGCTTAGCTGGCCTAACCGTCTGGGGATGGTTGGGGGTGTCACATCGACTGCGCCACAGATGTGGTGCAGGGAGCTGATTTAAACATTTACTACGACCCACAGGGCTTGGAAAGGGCAACTTCCGCGATTCCGCGCGTATATTCCGCTGTCAAAGAACCTTCGACTTGGTGAGCTTATTGCCCATGAAGCAGGTAGAATTAAGGCGTGTGGCCAACCGCTGCCGGCTGTAGGCTACTGGTGTATCCTCATATGCATCGTCCTTCCTTTTTGGGAAGTAAAGCGACGTCCACATTCCTCGCATTCGTAAGGATATGTCGCCCCGTGTCTTTTGAGATGTGACTTGAGCTTACTGTAAGTCGTAAAATCATCTCCGCACGAACATTGCAACCTCCTCTCGCCTGCTACTTTCACACGATCTCCGCACTTCCTATAGGTCGGGAGATCTTCTGGTTGTAGCTCTCTGTAGAGGCTTGTATCACCTCGTGACTCGTTCTCGAGGGCGCTTGGCAACAAAGACATTACATAATTCGGGACTTCTCCAACGGAAGCAATCTCTTTGTCTTCTAAGCCAAGCTCAGCTGCGCTCAAGCTCAGCTGTTCATCGCCTCCACGGCGCTGTTTGAGAAGCTTGAACCAAGCGGTATTACCTGACTCCACGGGGATCTTGCGTGCTGGAATCCTCATTAGCTGCTGCTCATCTTGGTTCGGACTATGGCGTTTTCACCTCCAGTGTTATGGACGAATTCTCTTTCACGTTCTGCTACCTCAGAGAGTTGGTCGATAATACGCAACCTGCGGGCCGTCCACCTGGATTTGTCCTTCACTAGATCGTCGAATATGGTGATGTATTCGTTTTTCCTCGCCTGGTCACAGAGACGCCTTGATAAGAAGGTGGGTAGGTCTGGCAAATCAGCTTTTCGTATGAGGCATCTTCGGGGATAAGATCATTACCTTCTGTTGCTATTTCGGTAGGGCACAATTGTCTCATCGCCCTCAATGCTATGCTTCCATCTCCGATGTTTTGAACAGCAAGGAACTGCATTTCATAGAATAGCTGTACCTCTTCTAGGTCATTTAAATCGAGCTCTCTCTTGCTCCCGATGCAAATATGCGAATCATCCCTCAACAGGAAACTTTCTGTGCAAATAATGCAACGCCAAGTATCTAAGGAACCCAGATGGCACGTGGAGTGGTGAGAAGGTAGCGATTCGTGTGTACGAGAAAAGAATTGACAATATTGACACCCATAGAACAAACATCTCAAGATTAGTTTCCAGGCAACTTCGGTACGTCCTGGGATGTGTTTGCTGATGGCCTCTATGCTATAGCCTGCAAGAGCCAAATTAAACACAACCCTTAGTTCTTTGATACTGTAGTGTTTGTCAGCTGTGACTGCTCCCTCGTGAGAATATACATGGCGTCTGTGGATCAGTTCCCCCTTTGTAATTTTGAGGCATTGTCCACAGCGTATTTCGCGCTCGGGACATGACATTGGATGACTAGGGGAGCCATTAATTGCAAGACCACATGCTTTGCAGAACCAGCAGCCGAGCTTGAGAAAATATGAGTTGAAATTTCCTTGAATAGGTAGGTCTTGTTGCTTACCTGAAGGTTTATCGATGCCTCACTCGTAACGCCATTCGCTTCGACGGTGTTGATCTCATGAGCGCTGGCAGGCTTTATTTGTTTCTCATTTGGCACAGGATGATATGTATCATCGGTGTCGAGAACTCCTTGAAATTCTATAACGTAAGGGGTCTGGTCACTGCCGTGGCCGACCGTATTGACCGCCTGAGCGGTGGTGGGCTCGAAGACGAGCTGCTCATCCGGTGCATGATAAGGAATAACGGGGGAATTATTGGGAATGGGAAGTGTCTGGTCGTTACTGCTGCTTCGAGCCGTACCCAATGCTGATTGATCTCTCTGTGCGTGGGGAAGCAGAACGGAAGTATCATCGAGTATATGCTGGAGTGACATCGTGTTGTAGAAGACTTGATCGCTGCTGCGGCTGCTCCTCCTGTAATCTGAGGTCTAGTGGAGGACGGCGCCGGCTGCTTATATGCTGTTGCACACCACAGCACAGCGGCCACTTATCCATCGCTGGGGGGTGAAAGCTACTACACGGTTAGTGTGAGTGACAAGGCCCAGCAGCGGACACCCAAGAATCCGCCGGGGATGGGGCCGATCCCGTCGGTAGGTACTCTGTACTCTGTACTTGGTTGCTAGATGTACAGAGTACTGTACCTGCAGTTGGTGGTGGGTGGCACGGACGGACGGCCCACATAGCGCGCTCCGATGGAAGACCCCAGTAGATGCAGGGCTGGAGGGGGTGTAGATGGATGCCAGTCTGGCAAGGGTGATTCACGCGTTGGATGTCTCAACTGTACCCGTTGGCTCACGCCGCGAGGCGGGGCGAGCCAACTAAGCAGGCTTAGTTGGGCCCAAAAGTGTGAGACAACCCCTCACCGCCGGCTGTCGCGAATGTCATTGATTTTCTATGTGATTTTCATGTAAATCTAGACGCCAATTAGTGAAAAAAAGTACCATTTCTATCTAGTTGCATTATGCCGTCAATACCTAACATTAAAGCTGCTCAGGCAGTGGTTATTTCATACTAACGACTCCAAAAGGGCTTATCTCGTGATGCTTCTAACGGGCTAAAGAAGGCTCTCTCTCTCCGCGATACTGAACGACAATATCCCGGCTCTAAGAGGCCGTCTATTGCTCGGATTATCAAGCAGCTTGAAGCTGCTAATACCCTTGATTATGAACTAGTTATTTAGCCAAATATGGGCCGGCCGTGACTTCTTTCAGATGATGAAGATGAGGCTATCGTGAGCTTCGTTATGTGGATGCAGAAGCTGGTCTTCTAGCTTCTAAAAGCGAGATTGTGGATGCAATTAACACCATAAGAAGCCGCTGTGATGCTGATGCCAAGCCGGTTGGGAAGATGTGGTACAGGCGCTTCCGTGACGATCATCCTGAGCTTGATACCTTGATATTGAAGGCGAAGGAAGCGGCGCGCTATGAGTATAAGGAAGCCGGCGTGGAGGAGACGAAGCAGTGGTTTAAGCGGCTCGATAAGGTTATCACGAGATACAGAATCGGCGCCTCGGAAATCTGGAATGCTGATCAAGCAGGTATTAGAGTCGGAATACTGCGAGAGCAAGTATAATACCTTGTTGTACGTATTAATAAGAAGGCGGCAATAGAGGTATATTCCCCTAATGATCGAGAGACTTGTACTGTGATCAGTATAGGTAACGCCGCTAGAGAGACCACTCCGCCGTGGCTTATCTTTAAAGCCTTTCTAACGCTTGAGTGGGCGAATATAGAAGGCGATCTCGAGATGTGGTTTGCACAGTCAGATACAGCGTTCTCGAATGGCGATATAATGCTCAAGTGGGCGAGAGACTTCAACTGGAAGTCTTGGGATAAGTCTGCAGCAGTTTAACATTGTTAGCTGGATTTTGAAGAGTGGTTTAGGTGTAATGAGCACCTAAAAAGCCCTTCTAATGCTGCCGCTTTATATAATAAGCCTCTGGGCACGGAAGGAAAGGCTGAAGAGGATCTCGTGTGGCGGTTGCTTGTTATCGACGGCTTCTCCGGTCACGGCTCTTTCGCCTTTCGAGAATACTGTATAAAATTTAATATCCTCGTTGCCTTCCTTCTTCCTCATTCAACTCACATGCTTCAACCAATAGATCTTGGTGTTTTTCAGTAGTTAAAGAATGCACACTAAAAAAGGCTGCAAGATGCTTTATGGAAGGGAAATTTGAGCTTCAACCGCCATGACTTTGCCGGCTCCTTTAAGGTATGTGTAATCAGCTTCAACCTTCTCTTAAATACCCCGATTTTCACATACTAATCCTTGTTATCTCAGGAGATCTTTGATGAAGGCTTCACGCCGGCCCATATCATCACAGGCTTCGAAAAGTCAGGAATATTCCCGCCCACTGAGGTGCCTGCAGTCAGCTATCTTCTAAAAAAGAAGCTGAAGACGCGTAAGGCTATTGATCTGGCTTTATCTTCGCTTTTACCGGCAGAAAATCGGTTCCCTTTAGCCTCTGATACAGCAAGAGATATCAGTAACCGCTATCACGATATTCTAAGCTCCCTAACGCTCAGGGGACTGGAGTCGGTCCGGAAGATCGTCAGTGAAGCTATTATGCTTGAAGATATCGTGAGGAATCATATTAAAGATCGCCAAGGGCGTATCGAGAAGAGATATCACTAAAGAAAGCGCAGCAAGCGAGCAAAACCGGTAGGAGAATATATTCATAATGTGAGCTTAGAAGAGCTTCGAGAATAGCATACTGAGGATATAAATGTAGGAAATAAGGCATAATAGCCACTTTAGCTTCGGAATCTACGATCTTTTGCAATCTGGCAGATAGAGGAGATAAGAGATGAGTGGCGGAAGAAGAAGGAGGTTATCGTTAACGGCATTGAAAAGAGGTTATGGTTTAAACAGTGGCTCGAATACACCAGAAAGGATATTAAATATGCCTCATATAACGCCTCACGAGCTAAGATACGTTCTCAACTGAACAAGAAGGAGGATTTCTTTATGATCGATACCTAGCTTGCCCCGGAAGCCCGTGAGGCTATTCGTAAAGCGCGCTTTGCAGATAAGCCCCTCTCGTCAGCCGATTTATCACGACTTCTCTGCAGCGATGATACCATCGATTTCACGCTCGCACAAGCGCCGGCCGATCAGGATAAGGATGAAGATCATGATTTATCTGATGAAGATGATCTCAAGATGCCCTCATCGCCGCCCTGCCTACTAGAC
>VYWZ01000614.1:0-11174 GCA_008711595.1 Fusarium xyrophilum | reverse complement strand
TTGTGGGGTGGCAGACGTTAGCATTAACCTGAGTATTCGTACTATGATTTCTCACCCTGGTCTTGGGTGGATGTTAACATTGTTTAACCAGCCCTCAAGAACCACAAGCTAAAAAGTTTAACGAAGACCAACCACTCGCTTTTTGCGGAATCGATCACCACATGGCCCAGGCCTGTCAGGTCATTGGTGATGTCAGTGTCTTGAGACTCTCGGTCATCTTTCATGCCTTCTGATGCTGACATGAAGAACAGAATCTGGCAGACGAATGAGAGAGTGTCACGTTCAAGGCTTGTTCGCTGCCTCCTGTTGACAGCACGGGGTCAGTCGAGGGAATGACAAAAGTCCTTTGCGCAAAAAGGGGCAAATATAATTATGGTTAATGCGACAAGTTCTTTTTACTCTCAAGTCTCACGGTCCATGTCTTAATGCTTCGACGCGAACTAGTGAACTCCGGATTCCAGCAGCCAGGTTTGAGCAGTGCATCCCCTGAACTTTCATGAGTTGTGTTAGCATCAGGGGTTATTTTCAATGGATATATAAGGCCCCCCCCCAAGCCTTTGATTCCTTCCCGCGTTCCAAGTGGACGCTCGGGCTATGAAGACAGGGGGTTTTATTGAAGACAGGCGACGGCCCAGCCGATACCAGGGCGGGCTGAATCATAACAGCCAATGCAAGTCCGCCTAAAAAAAGCCCAAAAAATCGGGGGGTTTTAGCGCACCTGCTGAAATGGGCGCAGGGCTATGGCCACACCAAAAAAATCCTTGTTTTATTTTTCTTACTTGATTTCATACCAGAAGGACCCGTTCTTTGTCCAGTCCCTCTCTCTTCTTTCCCTCACACCACACTTGGTGAACACCAGTTCAACATACCCACGACATCTATCCGCTGCCAAATGCATATAGCAAAGTCTGCCGTCTTCCGTACTTCTTTCTTCCGATACCAGATGCGTGTCGCGAACTTCTACGAGATCGAGCGTCACTTCGAATCACAGCCCCGCGCAGATCCGGAGCGCCGACGAGGATTCCATTGAATAGCACGACTATCTGCACTTGTCCACTGTCTGAGCTGGGCGAGCGCTGCGTGGTGTCGTTATCAGAGCATAACCGTGCCGGTCCTAACTCCCCAGATCCCAGACTACCACTTTAACTACCGCCCACCATGATAAGCCAGGCACCTGCCGCGGTCACTACTGTCCGCGGATTCCAGACTACACCTGCTACTTCGGGCGACGAAGACTCCGACCACGGACACAGCGAGGCCCCTACTCCGCGGCGCAAGACTCCCGGCCGAAACCTCATGGTCAATGCTGTTGTGAGCGCCAACTGCAGCCCTACCTTCCCCGCTCACCCCTCGCCCGCCATGTCGGGCATCGCCAAACTGCGCATGCAGATGGAGCCTCTGAGCCTTGATGGAGGGTCTCCATGCCACTCCATGAGTCGTGCTGGGAGTCAACAGGGTCCGGCGCTCGAATTTCGAAAGCAAATGATCAGCCGTACGCAGAGTCGAGAGGATGTTTGCAGCGAGGCTGGTAGCGAGATTTCAGACAGCTCTATTAGTTATGAGGTTAACCTCGAGCACGATTTTGCTAGCGAGAGTGTTCGGGAGCGTAGTGGATATCTCGAAACCCTAGAGGGCGGCCTTGCGCCAAACCGTAAGATGACGTCGGAGGACTTTGAACTGCTGCGATGTCTTGGCAAGGGTACCTATGGTACTGTATTGCTCGTCAAGCAACGCGCGACTGGAAGACTCTATGCCCAGAAGCAATTCAAAAAGGCCTCGCTTGTCGTCCACAAGAAGCTCGTTGAGCAGACCAAGACTGAGCGGCAAATTCTCGAGTCCGTCAACAGACATCCATTTGTTGTCAAGCTGTTCTATGCCTTCCAAGACAAAGAGCAACTATATCTCATTCTTGAATACGGACAGGGCGGTGAGCTCTTCACCCATCTCAACACCGAAAAGATGTTCTCCGAGGATGTGGCCGCATTCTACATGGCGGAGATGCTTCTAGCCATCTCACACCTTCACAACGATCTCGGCGTGGTCTACCGCGATCTCAAGCCGGAGAACTGCCTTTTAGATGCTGAAGGCCACCTCCTCCTGACTGACTTTGGTCTTTCCAAGGTCTCGATCGACCAGAATGAGAGCTGCAACTCGATGCTGGGAACTGTCGAGTACATGGCGCCCGAGGTCGTCCTTGGAAAGAAATATGGAAAGGCAGTCGACTGGTGGTCGTTTGGAGCCCTCGGATATGATCTGATGACTGGGAATCCGCCTTTCCGCGGCCAAAATCACGCCAAGATCCAAGACAACATCGTCAAGCAGAAGCTGGCTCTTCCTTATTTCCTGAGCTCTGATGCTAAAGACCTGCTCACCCGACTGCTTCGCAAGTCTCCTAGCAAGCGTCTCGGTGCCGCGATGCCCAAGGATCTGGCCACGATGAAGAGTCACCGGTTTTTTCGCAAAATCGACTGGAAGAAGCTGGCGGAGCGCGAGCTTGAGCCACCAATCCAGCCCATGATCACGGATCCTGAGCTAGCCGAGAACTTCGCCCCAGAGTTTACGGAGCTGTCCATCAGCCCGGTGCTATCAAACAAGGAGGCCCGGCCTCGAAGTCTCCCTAAGGATGAGCTCTTTGGAGGATTTAGTTTTGTTGCATCTTCAAGCCTGTTGAATGAAGATCCATTTGCCGCATTTGCCCACAGCTGATTGAGTGAATACTGTCAGGGGGAGAGGAATGGTGACTATAGAATATAAAGACAGGAGAAGGGGAGTTTATTGAGTGGCGGTGGTGTCATTCAAGATGCTTTCGTATTGATTGTTGCGGTTTTTGGCGTTACCTACAGAAAGAGCAGCTACAACAAAGACAGGGCCTCAATGGCCGTTGGAAGGTGCTGTAGTATCTGTCAAGTTAGTCGAAGTGTAGATTTCAATAGAGTTTCTGTTTCTATACCTGATCCTCGCCATCGACTAGGGTGTTCATAACTGCCCGAAACGTGCAAACAGCCGGGGCAAGAGACAATGAAGGGACTGGGGCTATGAAGCCTATGATTAGCCGAGGGTTGAGCTGCTAGGCTGGTGTGTTGATTGGGTTGCAAGAGCACGACTGTGACTTCGTATTTGGACGAATACCTTGGTAACGCAGTTGTGATGATTCGGTTGTCAGTCGAAGAGACGGGGAAATCTACGACGGAAGATCATGATCTCACATCATCGGGGATAACATGCAGAAGGGTAACGTCGAGACACTGGAGCAGGTTTGTCTGAGTACTGTACCTAGCTATATTGGTACCCTACGCGTCGTCGACCAGGAATAGGTGCTGGCTTCAAAGAGTCAGTTTATCGGAGGAATAAGCTGCACCGGTGGGTGACAACTACAACACCAACACCTACAAGCTTCAACGAATGCGTCGCACACTGAAGATCGGCTCGATCATTACACCAGACCACGATAACAGTGACAGACTGCATGAATAGGCATTGTACAGTATGTGAGGTGGATGAGGGCTTATTAGACCCGACATCTGCGACATGAACTGGAGGGGCCGCGCAATCATCATGTACGAGGCGTATGCTGACGTATTCCCGAGGCTAAGGGAGAAAAGTATGTACATAATCATGCACGTACTTATCAGTCTTGGAGGAGAGTTCCAGACCCTTGTAGCGTCGTGTCGCAAATTGGGATAGTGTCATTGGGCTGAAGCTTGGTTATAGTACCCTTTTTTGGGGTAGCCGTGGGCCTGGGGGAATGGAAGAGAATTGTTTATGCGACCCCATCAAGCAAAATACGATACTGCCAATGGTAGACTCTGACGCGGACCTATGAGGCTATTCACACGTTGAAACCTCGGTGCTCCACATGGGATAACGCTACTGCCGTGGAATGACTGTTCGGATTGTTAAATCTACCCGAGAGAGAAGCATAATCAGATCTTTTACCAGACTCGGGCGCCTAGTCAAAAAAGAGAGTCTTCCCGACAACCCAGATCTCACCTGCGGAGATATCTCTGTAGGGGTCGGCCGCCATTTCTTTCAGTCCTTGCAAGCTTGTCATCACAGCCCTTTTCAGTGATTGAGTCCTTGTCGTATGCACTGGCTGGCAGGCAGGCAGGGAATTCATCAGCAATTGAGCGCGTATTCTGACACCAAGAGGTTTACTGAAACAGAGGAGGCCTCTCCCTCTTGTTCGGATAACGGATAGAAAGGCACACGATCACACCTTTCCAACGGCGACAGTTTCAGCATCATGATGCCTCGACTGAAAGGAATGCGCCGTTGACCAATCGTTCCGACGTCGTGACTGTGCCCTCAAGCCCTCGAGCGGGGCAAACTGCCGCCAGCTCGGCACTGAAACCCGCGATGGCTTAAGCCTATTTACTGGCGTGGATAGCATGCACAGCTCGCTGTCTGAGGCAGTGTGAGTGAAACCTTGATCGCTCTCATCTCATGCTTGACAAGGATCAACCAGGGTGGATCCGACAAAGGAGCTGACGACAACATCGATTTCTTCCCTTGGGTCCAAGCCTTGTGCTCAAGGGATCCGTCCCTTTGAGCCAGACTAACTAATAGCGGCGCTTGTAGTGTCATCTGCCGGGTCCCTTTGGTAGTATTCGACTTCGTAAATCGTCCCGTACCACCGGCACAAGGCGTTGTATCGCACAACACTGCGTGGCTTTGCGGCGCGTAGCGTCTGTAGGCCAGTGGGCGATCGTCTCAATATAGGAATGGTCCCCTGGTCTATCTCGAGTTGTGCTTTGTTTGTGCTTGTTATATTTAGTACTTTCATTGTCCCCCTCATGTAAGATTCCAATCTCCTCACTCACAGTAAAAATCATTTCCCGTCTCTTAACTTCATCTGTCTCCGTCTCTGTTTCGTTCCCAAGAATACCATGAAGTCAACTTTCAGCACATCATTAGCGGTGCTTTGTAAGTCGTTCCCGTCAACTGAGCGCACCATTCCCACCCAGCTGACAACTCTCCTCCAGCTGCCGCTGGCAGTGCAATTGCCATCACGTCTTCTTTCTGCCCGGACAATGGCGACGTCTGTTTCCGATGGGGTGTCCCTAAGGCTTCTGCAAGCGCGGGATCTGGCAGCTTTTACATCCAGATCAGGGCACCAACATCCGCACAATGGGCAGGAGTAGGCACTGGATCTCAAATGGCTGGATCCGACATGTTCATCATTTACCAAGACGGCAACGGCAATGTCACCCTGAGCCCAAGGAGAGGTGTCGGAGAGGTCATGCCTCAGTACACGAAGCGAAGCGGACTCGAGCTCCTCGACGGTTCCGGAATCAAGGACAATCAGATGATCGCCAACATTCGATGCAACAACTGTGTTGATCTTAGTCTCGAGGGAACGAGCTCGTGGATTGCAGCTTGGAGGAATGGAAATTCCCTGGATTCGACAAGCATGGAAGAGCGCATCTCTGAGCACGACAAGCATGTGGATTTCAGCGTTGACTTTGCCCAAGCCACAATGAGCTCCGACAGCAACCCATTCACTGGCAGCAACGAAAACACCAACTCGAATTCTGGTTCTAGCTCCGGCGGTGCCGTGACACAGAACGGAAGTGGTAGTAGCCCCAGCAAGACTGTTCTGCGTGCTCACGGTATCATCATGTCGATTGTCTTCATTGCTGGATATCCTCTGGGTGCAATCCTTATGCCCATGCTTGGAAAGTGGCTCGTCCATGCGGGCTGGCAAGTTGTCATCTTGCTCCTCATGTGGGCTGGATTCGGCCTTGGATACGTATATGCTCGTGACGGTGGCTACGTAAGTTCTCCCCTCGGATGCGCTCGCATCGGAACCTGTCCATCAGTACTAACGTGAGACTTTTAGTGGGGGAAACAAGCTCACACAAGAATGGGCACTGCTGTTTGTGCCTTGATGACTCTGCAGCCTGTCCTTGGTTACATGCACCATCGGTACTTTGTGAGCCACCGCAAGCGAGGAGTTGTCAGCCATGTTCACGTCTGGTTCGGCCGAGCCCTCATCATCATCGGTATTGTCAACGGAGGCCTTGGTCTTCAGCTTGCCAACCCATCCAATGCGTACATCATCGCATACTCCTTCATTGCCAGTATCGCTGCCATCCTCTACCTGGCTGCTGCCTTTATTGGTGAGAGGCGAAGGAACGCTTCTCGTGCCAAGCAAATCTCTCCACAGATGTCTCAGGAGGAGGCACGATAAAGTGTCCCGTCAACCTAAAAGAGGACTAATATGGCGGAGCTGTAATGCTTAGAAGGTGTTTTTGGATATCGGAACTCGTGAAATGTGATACCATAGATTTTCGGCCCATCGGGACTGGATCTGGTGAACGGCAAGATGTTTTAACTGCGACCTCAATCGTTGGCTTTTTCTTCTTCTTCTTTGTTACCTTGGAAACCCTTTTAACTTAGCATATAACATATCAATAAACTTTTGAAAGGAGTAGATCAAACAATTTTGGTGACCATTGTGTTGTGCAACCTGGTTATAATGAACTTTGGAAGCTGTTGCTCCATTGATGTTCGAATACGGCAAATTGCGACAGCTGGAAAGAGCTGAAAGGAGTGTGGCAGTAAGCAAGACTCTATGAGTCTACAATAGCTGGATATACTCTCTCGAACAAATTGAGCATTAAGATCCATACTGACTGATCTCCGTGTAAGTGAAAAGCCCGAGCAGAGAGGGTCCAGTGCAGGATATATAGATCGATCTGAGCCAATCACACCTCTCAAAGGTCACGTGTCGATGATCCATGAAGCTCCGGCAGCCTGCTCGAACCTCAGGCATCAACTCCACGATAGCAAGGCCGAACCGCTCTAACCGGGGGCGAAGACGCATGGTCCAGTGCAAACTCTCACGATTTCCCCCCAAAACCCTCAATCGACTTTGCCCTCGACCTCGCCCTCGCCCATCTCCCCCGGAGCTATCCCCTCAATTGAGCCACCACCAGCCATTCAAAATGCTCATTCAAGTCTCCAGGGCTTCGGTAAGAACAAAAGGCAGGCCTAGGCGATGAAAAAATACTCATGGTTTTATAGCGCGCTCGCTCCGCTGTTACGGCTGTTTCTCGTGTCGCCAGACCCAATGCCGTTCAGGTGAGGGGCTTCATTGCTCCCACTGTCTCCCGGAAAGGTAAGACTCTATCTACGCTGTTCTATGCTCATCGGTCAATTCCTTTGGGTGTCGCGAATACATCATCTCGATTGTCTATTTCCCCCCCTCGGACCTGTCCTATACCCGAATCTGTACTCCACCTAAGCTCCGACGTCGCCAAACAACCAGCCTTAAATAAGAGATATCAATCAGGGTTCGAATTAGGGTTGGCTATGGTCTCGCATCTCTCATCGAAATTGACAGGCCGTTACCCGATCAGCCCGAACAGGATCTAACCCGAATCACCGTTCACTTGCTGACATCATACCTTCAAAGCCGACTTTGTCCAGGAGCTTTATCTCAAGGAGCTCAAGGCCTACAAGATTCCCGCCGTCAAGGAGTCCGATGCTGAGGGCAACGTCCAGACATTCAGCGTCCCCAAGACACCTGCCTCTCCAGAGGAGACCGACCTCGCCGGCAACCTGAAGGAGTACGAGAGCATGGCCGTTGAGATTGAGGGCCAGGACAGCTCTGCCCAGTCTGGTACCCCCGAGGTCACCGACTGGCTCGAGGCCGAGGAGGAGGATGAGCCTCACCACTAAAGCGTTTTTCTTAACCTTTGGGAGCACATAGACTATCCCGACCGCAGCGCATTTTCGGGTATCATTTCTCACCACCCAGCGCCGCCGTTTCATGAGGATAGCAAAAGAAGGGAGGCTGACACCAACTCACCCCCGAGAAGAAGAGCCGGAGTGATCAAGGAGAAAGAAGAAGCAGAAGCAAGTTGATTGGGGATAAGAATACTGTGTACATTTTCCTAAAAAAAAATCAACCTTTTTTTCGGTTGCCCGTAGGAACTAATTGCGAAATGCGAACGTCAAGTGAAGCACAAGCAACTTATTACAACGATCATTTCCAGGTGACTTTATACATTACATTGCATGTTAAACCTCGAAACCCTATGCCTTATCTCCTGATGATATACGATTAACCGTGCGTCTACCTCTCAAGCTCCCGACCCGACGTTGCAGGGCGTATGCGGATCAGCGTTGTATGCCTTCTGATATCAATGATGTATCCATGACTTCAACTTCCCTCGAATACTCTCGCATAATCTAATACCATACATCGTTCATCCCTCAAGCTATGCTGCACTAGCTCTTGGTTATCGATGTCAGGTGGCAATTAACGTCATCGACAACCACAAGTCCGAGAAGGCTGGTAGGCTTGGCTCAAACTCTTCCATAGGCTACTTACTATATCCAATAAGGACAAGTCTAGAATAAAACGATAGAGACCGATTTCCCTTCTGGGTCGTTTCGAGAATAGCTGTGGCATTCTCATTCCATTACTCATATGGCCCTCCTGTTGCTGCTGGGAATCAAATTAAGGGAAAATAGCCCTCAACGGAGGGATCGACCAACATAGACTTGATCCTCCTGTTTTTTTTGTCCCGTTCTCTTCTCTTCTCATTTTCCACAACCATAAAACGCCGTCAGTCCCGTACAGCTCGACGATCAATGCAATGCAATACCAGCCGACCTCGATGCATATAATTCCACAAATTAGACATCCGTAACCCACATGCAAAACTGGGGAAGAAGAGGTGAGGTTCTTAAGTTTTGCGAAATATTACTTTTTGCTTTCTGTATGACACGACGAGATAGATCAATCTCCAGCATGGTTGAAACGTCGTGGAGCTTGACTGGAATAGTACTATGCAGGAAAAAGGAGTTGCAGCATTATACGTCAAAGTGAGAACTACCCACCATGTGCTCATCATGTCCAGCCTTCACGATACCGCTCATCCGGTTTGGCTTCCTGAGGTCAATGTCGTCGAGATTGTCCCAATCGTCGTTATCGCGGTTCCTGTGATGTTGTCCATCGTCCATATCTTCATCAACGAGTCCTGCTCTGTCTCGCATGTGATCATCTAATGCGCTTTCGTCAACAAACGTGAAGCCTTGAAAGTTGGCCTGAACGGAAGGAGAAAGAGGGGTCGAAGCGGCATAGCCTCGGGCCAACGCAGCAGCACGTTCGTTCAGAGAGCCATTCTGATCCAGCGCGGTCGTAAATTCCGGATCGAAGTATGAGACGTCCGTCTCAGACTTCAATTTGGGTTTAAAAGGTGGAGTGATGAGCTTCTTGGAGAGAAGAGTCCAATCGACATCGGCAAAGAAGGGGTGTCTCTTGAGCTCCTCGGCGTCATCGGTCGCACCCAGTCTGTGCTTGGGGTTTCTATTGAGGAGTCCTTTGACGAAATTCCGTCCTTCCTGAGACAGGGTATCTCGAGGAAACCTCACCTTGCCGAAAGCAATATTCTTATACATTTGCTGCGTATCTTCGGCATAGAACGGGCTCCAGCCGCAGCACATCTCAAAGACCAAAACTCCAAGCGACCAGAAGTCCACCATCTTGGTGTAGCCAGATTCGTCCAGCAAAACCTCAGGCGCAAGGTATTCAGTTGTTCCACAGAAAGTATTGGTAGTTTCATTCTTTGTGAGGTTGGCCTTGGAAAGACCAAAGTCACAAAGGGCGATATGTCCGTTAGCATCCAAGAGGATATTCTCAGGCTTTAAATCCCGGTATACAATGTCGTTGTGATGAAGGTGCTGAATGGCCAAGATCAGTTCAGCGATGTAGAACTTGGCTCGCTTCTCGTCAAACCGACCCTCTTTCTGTAGATGCCAAAACAGCTCACCTCCAGACATATAATCGGTAACGAGATAAAGTTCTGATGGTGTCTGGAAAGAGAACTTGAGACCAACGATGAAAGGGGAGTCGGACATGGCGGTTCGAACCAGGATATTTCGTTCTCCCACGGTATGGGCAACTTCCTTCTTTTGCACAATAACCTTCTTCTGCAGAACCTTCATGGCGTAAATGCGCTGAGTATCTTTCTTTCGCACTTGATACACCTGACCGAAAGTGCCCTTGCCGATGAGTTTCAGAATATCGAAATCAGTGGGGCCAAATTGCTTGCTCTCTGCTCTGTGATAGATGGCCTCGAGGAAGATCTCACCGGTTGGCGCATTTTCTGCCATGGTATCAGCATGACCCTGCAGTTGGAACCAGCCCTGGACGGTGGCACCAGGATCCTTGCTAGCCTGAAAATTAACATGGCCTAGAAATTCATCGCCCGTTGCTCCATGATCATAGACCGAGACATCAACCAGCATATCATAGTCCACAACGTCGCTAGCCAGTGTCAGTAATGAATCTCAGACACAACTGTCCACTGAAGACAACTTACAATTCGGCTTCGGCATCCCATTTTGGGTTGGTGAATATAAGCTGACCTCCGGATCGGTTACGGAACGATCCGTAGTCATTAATGCTGGTGTTGCTGCTTTGCCTGCTCCTCATTGGAATAGCCAAGGGACGTCCGGAGTCACTGCCCGATCGCTGGATAGGGATGCCACCAGCTGCTGGACGTGGCTCAACACTGAAGTTATCGTCCTCGTCGATATGGTGGGGACCCCCAGAAATGAGCTCACTACGCTGGAAAACCACAACAACATAAGGGTCCCGACTCTTTCTAAGCCCGCGAGCCTCATTGATTTTGATTGTTAGCTTTCCCTTGGCGGCAGGCGCCTGGGCACCAGCAGAACTCCTTGGAGTCTGAGCACCACTGACTTCAGCACCGTCATGACTGGTCCTTCCGGAGGATGGGGCTCTATCGGAGCCAGATGGTCGAGCAGCCGACATTGCTCGAGTAGGAGTCGAGTTGCCGCTCTTGAACGTCATACGAGTTAGCTCCTTGAGTCCATTAAGAAAATGCCACTTGCCGGGGGCAGCAGCTGAACAGGCGCCTGAACTTGTACTGGGCTCAGGATGCGAAGAAATAATGGATTCTCTGGTAGGTGCTGCGTTTTTGGAGGAGTCAAGTTCAGGTAGTGATGGGTCATTGGAAGTCTGGAAGTGGGTGGTGGTGAATGGCGAGGCTGTGAGTTTCTTGAATTGTGACTGTTGTGTAAAAGACTTTTGCTCGACCGTAGCCCTGCCATGCGCCCCTGAGTCTGCAGAAATCATGTCCTGGGAGATAGAACCCCCCGAAGACGAGGGCTGAGAAGTGGGTGGGGTTGGGTAGGGG
>VYWZ01000613.1:0-22373 GCA_008711595.1 Fusarium xyrophilum | reverse complement strand
TTCCCCGTATCCGACGTTAATGCACAAAGGCTGAGATGGCGCTCGTACATCAAGCCAGAAGTCTGACTTTGGAGCTCTTTTTGGACGCGGCAGCATGTCTGAGACCTGTTGTCTTCAGAGGCTCTCCGAGAGCTTGGTGCAATGGGAGTCGAGACCAAATGATCGACAAATCTCGGTTCAACGTTGGACCTAACAGGATGGCGGGGGATAGAAGCATCACCCATCCTTACCTAGCCATCAAGCTGAGCGTGGCAAGAGGCGAGGATACAAGTTCACGCCCAAGTGCTCAACATGCAGCGACCAGATAATGCATACGTCCTCAAACCTCAAGCGATGTTGACCTCAGAAAGGCATCCGATTTGACCTCCGTGGGTGCTCAGACATCATCCTTATCATTCAACTCTTTGAAGCTATTCTTCTTTCCTGTATGCGCTGATACGCAGTCAAAAAGACCAAAAAAATCGCCTCCCACCTCATGTCTTCTTCATAGCTGAGACATTGCATCTCTCGAGTCTCAAGGGAATAACAATTAATTTCAGCCTCTGAAAACGCGTGCCCTGCAGCAAAAAGAGCCGGCTTGTCCCTGTTCATTTGTGTTTGTGCCTTTGGAATGTCTTAGATGGCCAAATTATAGGATGGTCTGTGCTTACTCGCATCGGAGCTGGCGCGAGATCTTGTCCGATCGTTAAATAATTATGGAGATCTCTCAACAGGGTTCAACCTAGCCATCAATACAGAGTATCCATCACGGTTTTAAGGTCGCTGTGGTCCACTCTTTTGCTGATGCACCGAGACACAGACTACAGACTCACTGAGCTGAGGTTGAGACGCCTAGAAACCTCACGATGCCCTAGTAAACGGAGACGCCCTGAAAACGAACCTACTCGTCACATTCATGCACTTTGGTCTCGATATGTGTCTGTGCATGGTTGCACTGGCTTAATCCTTGCACGATTCTTCCGCAACAGAAACAGACCGTTACCTACATATGTACATATGTATGCATCTGACGTTACATCCAAAAGCCGCTCCTTTCCTTTCCTTTCCTTTCCTTTCCTTTCCTTACCTTACCTTAGTTTTAATCAGACTTGGCTGACCCCGCCATAAGCTGCTTCTTCAGAGGGGTTACGACAGCCCAATTACCTTGTTGACACACCTGACATCCGTTCCATGTCCTGGGCTGCTTTCACCAAGCGTCCCGATCCCGTCCCGTCCACTTCTCTTCTCAGTTCCCTCATTTTCGGTCCTGTCTCCCACGCCTTTGTTCCTATTGGACCATTCACACTTCCTCCTCCGCCGTCGTCCGGAGCTCTCTCCCCCGTGACGTCTCCGTTCTTCGGTGCCTAGGTAGCCAGGTAGCTCACGCTCAAGTTGCGAAAGGGCTTACATTTTTGTCAGAGTCAACAAAAGCAATTTCTCCAGCGGCGCAACTCGATCATGCCCGCCCCCACAATCAACGCCGACAACTCTCCCAGCAATAATCCCCCTTCTCCAACCCGACCGCCTGTTTCCCCCATCACACCTCCCTTGCGTCCTACCCAACGCCCCGCAACTGAAGCTACAAGCGCAACCGCAACCGCCGGCCGTCGTCCAAGCCTTACACATTCACAGCCCGACCAGGCTGCGATACCACCGCCTGCACCTCAACCAATAGCCTTTGAATCCAACCCAGACGTCATTGCGCTCAAGTCGGCGCTTTCCATTCTACAAATTCAGCGACAGCGCGCCACTGCCGACATCCAGGTTCTCAATCGCGCAAAAGACGAAGCCGTTCAGGACCCTGAAGCTTTCATAAAAGACCTTGTCGCAGGCAAGATCAACGCGCCTGCAGATGATAGCGATAGCGACAGCGACGATGAAGATACACCGATGAGCGGTCAGGACAGCGGCAATCAGCAAGACCCCGGTGAAGGGTCCTCCAAGCAGCACATCGGTACCCAGCCACCAGCATGGACGAATCTTCCCCAGCCGCAAAATGTGATTCGCTGCCCGCCCATCAACTGGTCGCAATACGCTGTCGTCGGTGACTCCCTCGACAAACTTCACAACGAACAAGTCACGCGTCCCAACCAGGGTACACCAGCAACGATTGGCGCAAACGGCATGTACGAATTCAGAGGTGAAGGGAAACAAGAGAGGTACCGAGGTGTGGCGGCGCCCTATAACCCAACTCAGGAGCGTCTAAACAAGAAGCCCAAGAGTAGGAGGTCATGAGAAACGATGGCACCATGAGTTACGAGAGGAATCGCATACACAGATTCGAAATGTTGTCTTTTGACGGAAATATTGATGCAATGGATACATTATATACAAATATCGGCGTCAGAGGATAGATGCAAGGCGTTTTATAGAGTGCAAACAATACAGCCCGGCACTTTAATTATGCCGATCACTTATTCTGGTAACGGTGTAATATCTGAGCCTCTCAATCAACCTTGTGTTTGAAGAAAGCATCTTCATTATGAGAAGCTCAGCGGTCTCGTAATCCAAATCAAGAGTAACTCGATAGCTTTGCACTGGGGCAAGGAAACAGGGTGACTTGGTATCTCATATGATATGTCTAGTAGCCTTGTGTTGATTGTGCCACACGCATCACAACCTGGTCACGGCAAATCAAGTGAACCGCATTTTAGAGAAATGGTCCAATCCTCGGACCATGTCATTTCAGCATGAGCCACAGGCCCCCAATTCCATGTGAATCAGATCAAACCCCCTGCTGTTGGCCCAGTACGCCCCATGATGTTTTCATCTAAAATCCTAGTATTAAGCCTGACGGAGCATGCGAGTTACTCTGGGAAGTCCCTGTAAATGTCGGTTAGCTTGCACGTAGGATGACTGCAGGATCTTGATTAGGTACTGACTCCATGCTCTGCTGTACGGATCGGCGAAGACGTCGGTTGTACTTCTTCTTGTCGTCTGGGCTTCCTCCCCAGTACATTTTGGTCGCTTCCGGGTTCACAATTTTGCGTGGGTCATAGGCTGGCTCATCATCTTCAAGTATTGCAAAGATGGCATCAATATGAGATCGTACATCTTCCCTTTTCATAGGCTTCGGAGTGTAGCATGCTGTACCATCTGCAGCGATGTGGTGGTGAAAGATCTTGGTCTCGAACTTGACACGAGGTTGCTCTTCGGGGAACCGGACGCTGAAGTTCACTTTGATTCTGAACAGACCACCGTCGAGATTGGTCATAGGGCGTCCGAAGTAGGTTATGGCCCAGACGAAGGGGTTCTCGTTCTCGAGAAAAACGTTATGCGGCATATCGCCTCGCTTGAATACTTCGACAACCTGCTCGAACTGATGCTGAAGGTTAACAGCAACAGTTGTCTCCTTCTTCTTAGCTTCTAGGCCCTCAGCGGCCCATTTCTCAGGCTCCGCGTCGATGGCAGCCTTGATGGCTTGCAGGCGGTTGCCGAGCTCGGGATAATTGAATTTCCCATCCATTGAGTTGTTTCCTGGCGACTCAAACGGCATTCTTGTAAAAGGCTGGTTGGGCTTGGTCTCTGATTTGCCCTTTTCGATCGCAGAGAGGTATGATTCGTAATACCAAAGAAAGCGGCGTTTGCACAGATCTCTAAAAGGCTCGAAGGAGACGGTAGCCTCGTCAGTATCATCATCATCCATCCCACTCGGTCCTGGAAGACTGTGCAACTGGGTGCCGCTGGTGCTCATTCCGAGGTAGCCTTCCAGGCGTTGGATGACACTGATACGTAGTGTCTCGTGTCGAATCTACCAGCGTTAGAGGGTTCTCCTGTAATTTGAAATGGCAACAGACCTTTTGGCAATAGTCCCCTTGATTTTTCTTGTCGCTTTCATCATTGGCATCCTCGAAGCCCGGTTCGTTTTCGTAGGGGTTAGATGATAGGAGACTTTGGATGGATAATAGGATTGATTCAAGTCCTTGGGCAGATGACCACTCCTCTCCACGCTCACCACGCCATGTTCTAGCCATTGTCAGTTCAACCGCCTAATCTTTGACACAATTATAATACCCTAGAATTGATCTGACCGTGTTAGCGCATGATTGTAGTCAAGTAGCAATGTCTGATTACTTACAGACAGACTTTCCCGTTGCTGTATACATTGGGGTTAAAGCGACAACGTCCCCCGTTTGTGGTGATACAGACTACAATCGGAGATCTGGAAGGATACTCTGTCACCGAAGATGAGACTAAGCTTTGTCCTGGTACGGGGGGGCTTTACCTTTGTGGAACCGAATGGCAAACTGTCGAGTTGAATCAGCCTATCTTTAAGTAGAAAAGGATAAATGCAGCGCTCACGACATACCTCGAAGAACCCAAATTCATAGGGAGTCTCATGGGGACCCATGATCAGGGCCTTTACATTGCGAACATCGATGTCGCGACATGCTACGGCGAGCGCTGTAATAAAGGGCAGTCGCGTGGTCAGCTTCTTCTCTCGAATGCGTGGTATATGCCGTTTGGCAAAACCGACATACACAAGTCGCAGTTCTTCTGGATGTCACCCAGCTCCTTGGCATAGTGTTAGTATCTCAAAGGTGGAATCGTGAACGAAGGGATGGGAATGCCAGCGAATGCGGGGCAGCGAACCTTGGAGATGCGAATGATAGACTGGTCCATGGCGCCTCGTATGTTGCAGTCTAAATATTGATGTTGAAGGACGAGCGCTGACTGCAGAGCGCGACGCACATGGACAAGTTGATTTCAAGTGTGAAGTTATTGGTGTGAAGTTGTGAAGTTCTGGGTGGTGGTTGTCAAGTTACTAAGGTAAAAGGTGAGTGAGGTGAAGTATAACGTAAGGTAATGTAAGGGTAGACGTTGGAGTCTCGAGGTGGGTAGGTTGTGTGAGCAGGTATCAATCATTAAGACCGTAGGAGGAAAGTGGGGGAGGCGGGAAGCTCATCGGGGCTGACCACCTATCAAGAGTTTAACCTGCCTACCTGTCGATGCCCTACCTACCTAGTTCTGAACCTAATAAAGACGACTCTATTGCCCTAAGTAAGTAGGTAGGTACTAAAGGTTTATTGAAGTGGCCAAAGGTGAGTACGGGTGTTTGTTATGTATCAAGGAAATGCTGTTGCTATTATTCACTTTGTTCTACTTCGCAGCAACCTAGTATTTGCGGCCTTTATTACAACAATCAGGATAAATATTTGTGATTCCCACATCAAGTAAACCTCAATGCAGCACCTACCTACTACTACCATAGGTAGCTATGTTCTGTGTCTTGCATTTTTCTAATCGATCGTTCCTAATCATCGTCATGTGAGGTGGATCGTTGTCTGCTGGAACGAGCTTTAGCTGTCTCGTGAGATATATCATGGGTTTGCTGGTCAAGGCCGCGTATCATAACAAATAACGGGATAAGTGAAAACTCATGCCAACTTCTAAGTCTAATCACTCCATTTGTTCTTCTGATTCTCTCCCTTCCCTCTTCTCAGTGAACTTAGGCGATATGTCTGGGTAGTTGGTTGATTGTATGAAATCCAAGTGAGAGCCGGATAATACAGAATGTGTAAACATGTTGCAAGAACATGGCTTCTTAGTTTTGCTTTGTTTCGCTTGCCTTGTGAATGAAAGTGAAATACAAGAAATACCCATAAGAAATGCAAAACTATAAGTAGCAAATGCATATACACACTTGAAATCCTGAGCGCCCACAATGATTGTTTACATCAAACCATGGAACTAGTACCTACCCAGCTACCTTACCCGGGACGCGCTGCGCGTTACTTGACGCGTAAATTGGTTTCCCTTAGCTCCCATCAACGCAAGTCGGTGATTTTATATCACCATTTCGCACGTTGGTATCCTCCGCCCTCACTTACAAGCTCGGCCACAGGCAGTCCGACAAGCCAGTATATGATTGCATCAAGATGGCTAGCTTTTTTGACCTCAAGGCCAGAAAGGCAGCAGCGGCAGCCAACGGTAACGCTGACCAGAAGCAAGATAAATCTTCAAATGCTCGAACTCAACCCTGGGTCGAGAAATAGTACGTGAAGTTCGAAAATGCAATATATTACTCGAGGCTTAACACTACCAGCCGGCCAAAGACCCTCAGCGATGTTACTGCTCAAGATCATGCCGTTGATGTGCTCCAACGGACACTGCAGTCCTCCAACGTACAATACCCCCTTACTCTGAACTGCAAGAAGCTTCAATACTAACACTTCATAGCTCCCTCACATGCTGTTTTACGGGCCTCCCGGGACAGGTAAAACCTCGACAGTTCTGGCACTCGCCAAGGAACTATACGGTCCCGATATGATCAAATCGAGAGTCCTCGAGCTCAATGCCTCCGACGAACGCGGTATCTCTATCGTCCGAGAAAAGGTCAAGAACTTTGCGCGAATGCAACTGACCAACCCGGCCCCCGGCTACAAGGACAAATACCCTTGCCCTCCCTTCAAGATCATTATACTCGACGAGGCCGATTCCATGACACAAGATGCCCAAAGCGCACTACGACGAACCATGGAAACATACAGCAAGATTACTCGATTCTGTCTCATTTGCAATTATGTGACTCGAATCATCGACCCGCTTGCTAGTCGATGCAGCAAATTTCGTTTCAAGAGTCTCGATCAGAGCAATGCAAAGAAGCGACTGGAGGAGATCGCAGAGAAGGAGGGCGTGCCACTTGAGGACGGTGCTGTTGATGCCCTCATCAATTGCAGCGAGGGTGATCTTCGAAAAGCCATTACTTTCTTGCAAAGTGCTGCTCGACTCGTTAGCGCCAATGGCCCCGACAAGGAGGCTGAGGGTGACGAGGTGATGGATGTGGACAAGAAGGCGGTCACAGTCAAGATTGTTGAGGACATTGCTGGTGTCATTCCGGACACGACCATCGATGATCTCGTTAAAGCAATACGTCCGAAGAAGTCAGGATCCTCCTACCAGATCATTTCGGATGTCGTTGAGAAACTAGTTGCAGATGGCTGGAGCGCAGGTCAAGTGGTCAACCAAGTAAGTTTTATCCTTTGTATCACCGAACTGTTGCTAATAACTCCCGTAACAGCTCTACCAAGCCTTAACATACAACGAGACGATACCCGATGCACAGAAAAACAAGATCGTGTTGGTTTTCTCAGAAGTTGACAAGCGATTAGTAGATGGAGCAGATGAGCATCTCTCTATCCTCGATCTGTCAGTGAGGATATCGACTATCATGTCGAAGAAGTGAGCTATCGGCTCTGTATCTAGTGTGCTGCATCATGGGATGAGGGACGGCGTCATGTGTAGAAATGGGTTGGCGTTTGAAACTGGCTCGATATCACTGGACATCTATTGTACTTGTCGCTGTCATTCTAATCCTAAGCTGCGTCTCCCTGACCAATTAATCCGAGGTTACCTTGCAGACTAGACCAGGCATCTCTCGGCTCTGTGATTCTCTTCTCTGTATGCCTTCTCGCCTTGCTTGGGGATTTGGGACCTGCCTTAAGCCAAACGTCATCCTCCGTTGTATCGGCCTGTGTTTCTGCCTCCTCAGCCGCCTCGTCCTGACCCAGAAGCTGGTCAATCTCTTGTAGAGTCTGCATTGAGTTTTCCAACGCAAGCTGTCCACCTTCAATCTGCTCTGCCACATTTTCTAGCGTAGTAATCTTGGCCGAATCTGCAGCGAGAACCCAAGGTTGTACCTTGCCTGTCAGACCTGAGCGTTCGTCTGAAGCAAGGAACTCTCCCAGTCCAGACCTCCTCCGAGACGTTGGTGCCACCGAATGAGATGGAAGCAGTTGACTTTCTTCTTCCAAATGACTGAGCGACTGACAGTTATCCTTGATTTCTTTCCCGAGTGTCGTATTTACATGTGCTTTTTGTGTTATCATGGCCCTCTGCTTTTTGGAAAGGGCAAGGAGAGTCTCGATGTATGGGGTCAGGAGATAGGTACTTGAGGCAGGTTCTGGTTCCTCAACTTGTTGCTTGCTGGAGGAGGGTGCCAGAACAGGAACAGCCGATGACTCGAATCGTTCACCAGAAGAAGCGAGGAGGGACCGCCTCGTTGCAAGATAAGTGGCGTACTTTTCTTTGATGTTGCTGAGATGGTCGTTTATCGCCGCTTGGTCCGCTGTTGATTGGCTATGCCCCTTGGAACCGTCCTCATCCCCGTCCTCATCCCCGTCCTCATCCCCCGATGCCTTGCTCAACTCTGTCTCAATCCAATTGATAAGCTCATTCCTCGTTGTGTTGAGAGCATGTAGTCTGATTCCATTGCTGATGACATCTGGTATGCTCTGAGCATTTGCTCTTGTTTCACGAAGTAACTGCTCCTCTCGTCGCAGAAGGAGTTTAGCCCTCAAGACCGTCTTTTCGAGCTGTGCCACTTGTTCTGTCAGGTCCGTCTTCTTGACACTCTGTTGTGCGACAAGACTGTTCACCACCTCTTTTGGAACACTCGGTAGACTGGTAGCATCATAAAAAACGTCTTCAGGGTCCAGATATTCAGGAGCAGCGGCTGGCTTTTGCATGAGCGAGTCCAGGTGAGTTTGGACGGCTGTAAGTCGCGCCTGTTTCGCCTGGAGCTTCAGAAGTGAGACCTGCTCTTCCAGTAGCTCATTGCTGGATGAGAGCTCTTTGGCTAATGACGAGGAGGGAAGACTAGATTGGGCAGCATCTTCGTAATTTCGAAGGGCATCAATATTTGCCTTTAGAGCCCCAATGTACTCCCTGTAGATTCCCTTCGAACTTGAATCCAGAGTTACGTCGCGAGTTGGATCTGCCAAAGACACAGGCTGTTTGACTGGGCCGTCATGAGAACATGTTCCGAGATGAAGAGCCAAAACTCGCCGAATGTAGTTCACTTGTTCCCGTGGCTTGATATATGGATCAAGTATCTTCTGAAATGTCTCAGCGGTCTCAGAAGATTTTGCCATTGTGAATCGTAATTTGTCGGTGAAGAAATCCCTGGCTTAGGTTTGTTGCTCTGGTCTCGGTGAAAGTAAATAGACGAAATATGTTAGTCCATGGGCAGCTCAGACAGTGCTGAAGTGTGGCTAGTGTTTCCCCTGAACCAACAACGGGGTCACTACATAATGAACTATAATCATAAAATACTTATTTACATTACAATCAGAGTCTATACGCCGAAATAGTTCTCTTTATAGTATCATAATCACTCAAATTTATTAGGAACCATCCATTATGAGATAAGCTCCGGCCCCATATGCATTTGCGCCACACAAGCTCTTATCCGAACCTGGCCTAGCGTAGTAGCCTGCTAGGCTGAGATCCGAAATTTACGATCGCGACTTGGACTTCCAACCCTTGAGACAACTACAAATCTTGTCAAAACGACTGCGCACCAATCGCAGACTACAACATACCCAGGCAACGGCTATCTATCTGAATCAAGCGCGTCGGTGACAAACTCATGGTTATTTAAGTGCCAAGCGCCCCGGGCTTTGTCGAGAACATCGACGTTCTCTATCAATTACAACATAATATCAGTCTAGCCATCATGTCCGACGCAAACCGAGATGTGTCGCAGTACAAGTACTCGGCTATGTCGAACCTGGTTCTCCAGGCCGATCGTCGGTTCGTTACAAGACGAACCGATGAGGCTACTGGTGATCCAGAGTCGCTGGCCGGCCGCTTGAGTATTCGAGATATGGGTGCTCGAGTTGCACGCGATGACGCGCCAAAACCGAAGAAACAGCCTGGACTTCCCGAGATCGAGCGAGGCAGCCTAAGAGAAGGCGAAGATATTCTGGCACGAGAACAGCGCAAACGGAAGGCAGAGGCGCCTCAATCGACAGGTATCCTCGGCGCCAGCGAAACTTTGGTGGAAGGCATCACATACCGGCCCCGAACAGCAGCGACGCGACAGACTTTCGATCTCATCCTTACCTCGGTGGCAAAAACTCTGGGCGATGTCCCCCACGACACGGTTCGTAGCGCAGCGGATGCCGCCCTGGAATTTCTGAAGGATGATGATATGAAAGATCTGGATAAAAAGAGGGAAATCGACGATATCTTGGGTGTGACACTAAACCCCAAGGAATTTAATGAGTTGGTGAACCTCGGCAAGAAGATCACAGATTACTACACCCATGACGAGGACGAGGACGTTGCAATGGGCGGCGCCGACAGCGAGGATGCTGAAATAGACGAGCGCCAGGGCGTCGCGGTCGCGTTCGATGAAGACGAAGAGGATGACGAAGGGGGCCTTGTTCATGAAGTCCGTGACGAATCTTCAGAGGACGAAGAGGAGGAGGAAGAGAAAGAGAAGGCAGAGAGTGCTGAAGGCAAGGAAGAAGATGCTGTTGCTGATGTTGGGGATGAGATGATTCTCGACTCGGCGCCTTCAGGTGGCAAACAAGACGAGAAAGACAAGCATAGCATATCAGCCCGAGACATCGATACATTTTGGCTACAACGGCAAATCGGCACACTATACCCCGACGCTCATGAGCAAAGCGACAAAACAAAGGAGGTTCTGAAGATCCTGTCAGAAGAGCCTGGTGAGGATGGCGAGGAAAAGTCCTTACGTGATGTTGAGAATGATCTCATGGAGCTGTTCGACTACGAGCACCATGAGTTGGTTCAGAAGCTTGTTGTAAACAGGGAGAAAGTTTTCTGGCTTACAAAATTAGCACGAACACAGACTCCCGAAGAGCGCACTGATGTTGAGCGTGAAATGGTCTCAGATGGTCTCCAATGGATACTCAATGAACTCAATGGCAAAGACACTGCCGAGGGCAAGAGGGGCAAGATTGATATCAAGATGGATATCGATGTCCCAGCTTCCTTTACCGCAGATGGACCCAAAGCTGAACGTGCCGAGGGCCAACTTGTCGGCAGGCTTCAGCCTCGAAAGCTCATCAACCTCGATAATCTGGTCTTCGATCAAGGCAATCACCTTATGACAAACCCCAAGGTCCGGCTACCAGAAGGCTCAACCAAGAGGACGTTCAAGGGCTATGAAGAAATTCATATCCCTACTCCTAAGAAACGCAATGAGCCTGGCGATGTCTTGATACCCATTTCTGATATGCCAGAGTGGTCACGAAACCCCTTTAGTAAGAACCAGTCCTTGAACAAGATCCAGTCCAAGTGCTATCCTTCAGCATTCGACGATGATGGAAACATGCTTGTTTGTGCTCCTACCGGCAGTGGAAAAACCAATGTTGGTATGCTCGCTGTTCTCCGGGAGATTGGAAAACATCGCAATCCTGAGACCGGCGATATCGATCTAGACGCCTTTAAGATCGTCTGTATCGCTCCTTTGAAGGCTCTAGTTCAGGAACAGGTCGGCAATCTGGGTGGTAGGCTCGAACCTTATGGTATACGAGTCGCAGAATTGACAGGTGATCGTCAACTTACCAAGCAACAAATCGCTGAGACGCAGATCATCGTCACAACCCCCGAGAAATGGGACGTCATCACCAGAAAGTCCAATGACTTGACCTACATCAATCTCGTGCGCCTCATCATCATCGACGAAATCCACCTTCTCCATGACGACCGTGGCCCTGTACTGGAAAGCATTGTCAGCCGAACCATCCGCAAGACTGAACAAACCGGCGAGCCAGTTCGAATTATTGGTCTTTCTGCCACACTGCCCAACTACAAAGATGTCGCGAGCTTCTTGCGAGTGGACACGAAGAAGGGTCTCTTCCACTTTGATGGATCTTTCCGACCCTGTCCTCTGCGACAGGAGTTTGTTGGTGTCACTGACCGTAAACCTATCAAGCAGCTAAAGACCATGAACGACGTCTGCTACAATAAGGTGATCGAGCATGTGGGCACAAACCGTACCCAGATGCTTATCTTCGTGCATTCCCGAAAAGAGACTGCTAAGACTGCTCGCTACATCCGCGATAAGGCTCTTGAGTCAGACACAATCAACCAGATCCTTCGTCACGATGCTGGTAGCCGTGAAGTCCTCAACGAAGCGTCTTCCCAGGCAACCGACCAAGACCTCAAGGATATTCTGCCATATGGTTTCGGCATCCATCATGCCGGTATGAGCCGAGCTGACAGAACAGATGTTGAAAACCTTTTTGCCCATGGTGCTATCCAGGTCCTGGTGTGTACTGCTACGTTGGCTTGGGGTGTGAACTTGCCTGCCCATACAGTTGTCATCAAGGGAACACAGGTGTACTCCCCCGAGAAGGGTAGTTGGGTTGAGCTCAGTCCTCAAGATGTCCTTCAGATGCTTGGACGTGCGGGCCGACCACAATACGATACTTATGGAGAAGGCATCATCATTACGACACAGAGTGAAATGCAATACTATCTCTCACTTCTGAATCAGCAGCTTCCGATCGAGAGTCAGTTTGTCAGCAAGCTTGTGGACAACTTGAATGCCGAAGTTGTCCTTGGCAACGTAAGGACTCGTGACGAGGGCGTTGAGTGGTTGGGCTACACATACCTCTTCGTCAGAATGCTTCGCTCGCCTGGACTTTACCAGGTTGGCGCAGAGTACGAAGATGATGTGGCTCTTGAGCAGAAGCGAGTTGACTTGATTCATTCTGCCGCCATGGTTCTGCGAAAGTCAAATCTCATCAAGTATGATGAAAAGACTGGAAAACTCCAGTCAACTGAGCTTGGTCGTATCGCTTCGCATTATTACATCACATTCGGTTCTATGGAGACTTACAACAACCTCATCCAGCCTTCTATCACCACGATCGAGCTCTTCCGTGTCTTCGCCCTCAGTGCTGAATTCAAGTATATCCCAGTTCGACAGGATGAGAAGCTTGAGTTGGCCAAGCTGCTGGGCCGAGTCCCAATCCCTGTCAAGGAGAGCATTGAGGAACCACACGCTAAGATTAACGTCCTTTTGCAGGCATACATCTCGCGCCTCAAGCTCGATGGCCTCGCGCTCATGGCCGACATGGTGTATGTTACGCAATCTGCTGGCCGTATCTTGCGCGCCATCTTTGAGATTGCAATGAAGAAAGGCTGGGCGTCCGTTGCGAAGACTGCTTTGGACCTCTGTAAAATGGCCGAGAAGCGGATGTGGCCAACAATGTCACCTCTTCGGCAGTTCCCCTCTTGTCCTCGGGATGTTATCCAGAAGGCTGAGAAAATCGATGTGTCTTGGAGCAGCTACTTTGATCTGGATCCTCCCCGTATGGGTGAGCTTCTTGGTCTTCCTCGAGCCGGCCGTACTGTATGTGGCTTGGTCAACAAGTTCCCGCGAGTTGAAGTCCAGGCTCAAGTTCAACCTATGACAAGATCGATGCTGCGTGTCGAACTGAGCATTACACCTAATTTTGAGTGGGACGATTCTATCCATGGCGCCGCAGAGAGTTTTTGGATTATCGTTGAGGATTGCGATGGAGAAGACATACTTTACCACGACACCTTTTTATTGCGCAAAGAATACGCCGAATCGGAGCAGAATGAGCACATTGTCGACTTCACCGTTCCTATCACGGATCCAATGCCTCCAAACTACTTCGTTTCGGTTATCTCTGACCGATGGATGCATGCTGAGACCAGGCTTCCTGTTCCCTTCCATAAATTGATCTTGCCTGAGAAGTTCCCTCCTCATACAGAACTTCTTGAGCTTCAGCCTCTCCCTGTTTCTGCCCTCAAGGTATCAAGCTATGTTGATCTCTATCCTGCATGGAAGCAGTTCAACAGAATCCAAACGCAGACTTTCAACTCGCTGTACAAATCTGATGCGAATGTGTTTATTGGAGCTCCCACGGGTAGCGGCAAGACTGTTTGTGCCGAATTTGCTCTTCTAAGGCATTGGACAAAGGACGATGTTGGTCGTGCTGTTTATATTGCCCCCTTCCAAGAACTTGTTGACTCTCGCCACCAAGATTGGCAGAAGAGGCTCAGCCATCTCCATGGCGGCAAAGAGATAGTGAAGCTTACCGGTGAGACAGCAACAGATCTCAAGCTGCTGAAAAATGGAGACCTGATCTTGGCAACCCCATCTCAGTGGGATGTGCTATCAAGACAATGGAAGCGACGCAAGAACGTTCAGACAGTTGAACTGTTCATCGCTGACGAGGTCCACCTCCTTGGCAGTTCCCAAGGTTATGTGTACGAGACGATTGTCTCTCGCATGCATTACATCCGCACGCAGACAGAATTACCCCTGCGGATTGTCGCATTGAGTGTATCGCTGGCGAACGCTCGAGACATTGGTGAATGGATCGATGCAAAGAAGCACGACGTCTATAACTTCAGCCCACATGTTCGACCGGTCCCTCTTGAACTTCACCTCCAGTCGTTCACAAATACTCATTTCCCGTCTCTCATGCTTGCCATGGCCAAACCCACGTATCTGGCCATCACACAAATGTCTCCTGACAAGCCTGCCATGATTTTTGTGCCCAGCCGCAAGCAGACTCGTGCAACTGCCCGAGATTTGTTGGCTGCAGCCTTTGCTGACGATGATGAGGACCGTTTCCTTCACGCTGAAGTGGAGCAAATGAAGCCTCTGCTTGAACGCATTAACGAGGAGGCTCTCGCCGAAGCCCTCTCTCATGGCGTCGGCTACTACCATGAGGCTCTTAGCCAGAGTGATAAGCGAATTGTTAAGCATCTCTACGACAATGGTGCTATCCAGGTGCTTGTTGCTTCACGCGATGTTTGCTGGGAGCTCAACAGCACAGCTCATCTCGTGATAGTTATGGGCACACAGTACTTTGAAGGCCGAGAGCATCGATATGTCGACTACCCTCTCAGTGAGGTACTGCACATGTTCGGTAAAGCTCTTAGACCCTCCAAGGACGGCAGAGGCCGGGGCGTCCTTATGCTGCCCCAAGTCAAGCGCGAGTACTATAAGAAATTCCTAAACGAGGCCCTTCCTGTTGAATCGCATCTGCACAACTACTTGCACGATGTCTTTGTGACAGAGATCAGCACCAAGATGATCGAGTCGGGCGACGATGCGATCAACTGGACTACCTTCACCTACTTCTACCGAAGGTTGCTCGCCAACCCAAGTTATTATAGCTTGACAAGCACAACGCATGAGGGCCTCAGCAACTACATGTCTGACTTGGTTGAGACGACTCTCCGTGAGCTGAGCGAATCCAAGATCATCGAGTTTGACGAGGATGACGGATCCGTGGCACCCCAAAACGCAGCCATGATTGCGGCATACTACAACATTTCCTACATCACGATGCAGACTTTCCTGCTCTCTTTGAGCGCTCGCACAAAGCTCAAAGGCATCATGGAAATCGTCACTTCAGCAGCAGAGTTCGAGTCAATCCAGATTCGACGTCATGAGGATGGTCTGTTACGACGCATTTACGACCGAGTGCCTGTCAAGATGTCGGAACCAGTTTATGACTCCCCTCATTTCAAATCCTTCGTCTTGCTCCAGTCTCACTTCTCCCGTATGCAGCTGCCAATTGATCTTGCAAAGGACCAGGAGGTCCTACTGTCGAGGGTGTTGAGCCTTCTTAGTGCCATGGTCGACATTCTGTCTTCGGAGGGACATGTCAATGCCATGAGCGCTATGGAGATGTCACAGATGATCGTTCAGGGAATGTGGGATCGGGATAGCCCTCTTAAACAAATTCCTCACTTTTCACCGGAGGTTGTCAAGGTGGCTAATGAGTTTGGGTACGTACTGACTGATAGATTGGACGGACCGTCAGCTAATGTTGTTCGCAGAATCAAGGACATCTTTGATTTCATGGAAGCCATGAACCCGGATGAGAATGCCGATTACAACAAGCTTATTAAGCGTCTTGGCTTGTCACAAAACCAATTAGCACAGGCTGCAAACTTCACAAACGACAAGTATCCTGACCTGGAGCTTGAACATGAGGTTCTCGACGAGGGTGAGATCAGGGCAGGTGAACCGGCCTACCTGAACATCAAGATTGCACGCAATTTGGAAGAGGAGGACGGTGATTATGACTCTACCGTACACGCACCATTCTACCCCTCCAAGAAGATGGAGAACTGGTGGCTGGTTGTTGGTGATGAGAAGACCAAGAGCCTCTTGGCCATCAAGCGGGTGACGATCGGGCGGGAACTGAACGTTCGCCTCGAGTACACTGTGCCATCACCAGGTGAGCATGATCTGAAGCTGTTCCTAATGAGTGATAGCTATGTTGGAGTCGACCAGGAGCGGGAGTTTTCGGTTACAGCAGCCGAAGGCATGGACGTGGATGACGATGAAAAGGACGAGGACGAAGACGAGTAGAAGCTCAAAGCTCAAAGCTCACTCTGGATTACAATTACCCCGGCGATTGCCAGCGATGGCGTTGTACACTATTGAAGACTACGAATGCGGATTTAGGAGATAGTAATCGAATCTATCAACTCTGGACTATGACTGAGATTTGTGTTTTTTTTGGAGATGAGTTGTCTGGACACAAGGCGACTTGTGTGGATGTCTGATAATGCACCACGAGTGTGAAAGAGGCGCGATGTGCTGAGATCTAGTGTTCACAACGCCAAACGCGTCCAGAGAGAGCTAGGCCCACGACGTGGCATTCGCCGGTAATTGGGCAGTGAAGATGGTGAGAAAAGAGACTACGGACGCGTCCCTCCAATGGTCTTGTGTATCAGGGCGTCGAATCAGCGTCGACTGCGCGCTGGGCCTTTGATGTCGTGTGTGAGAGGGAGAGAGCCTGGGGTTGGGGGTGATGCCGCCCGCAGCGCGGCGCAAATGCCAGATGACCGTCACGTGACCGATGCTCCGGTGACGTTTGAAAGTGCTTCTGTTTCCCTTGCAAAAGCCCAGTCCAGTCCCAGTCCAGCCCATCAACTCGCACCAGCGTTTTTTCCTCGTCAACCCCAACATCGCGGCACAACTCGAAGAGGCGCCCATCATCATCAATTGCGCAGATCATCACCAACGCATCATCGCCATCGCTCTACGAACCTTGCGCTCCATTGATACGCGCAATACAGCATCCGCTACGCGTTCGCCTATCTTTTGCGAGCTGGAACTGTTCTTCTGGCTCCTGTGATTTGTGGCGAGCGAAAACATTATCGCCGCTATTGCCATGACCGATCAGATTCACGAGAAGCCTGAGGTTGAGGCAACTGCTTCCAGCGCGCAGGAAGTTCCTGCCGCAGAGAAGCCCACTGAGCCATCATCGATCGGAAACGAAGCCGCAAAGGCCGATGGCGAGGCAAACAAGGAAGATACAAAGACCGCTGAGGGTAAGTTATGATCACGAAGCATTTGCTGTTCATTGCGCAATCGATCGCACTGCCACAGAAATCGCGCTTGGATTTCTCGTGTGCCCTGTCGCTCAGGCGCGTCCTTCCCTTTGTCAGATCCATGCTGATCACATCGCGCAACAGAAACCAAGGAAGCTGGAAACTCAGAGAAGCCCGCCCAAGATAAAGACGCGGCCGAAGCACCAAAGGAGGACTCAAAGCCCACTGAAGAGGGTGCAGATACCGAAATGAAGGACGTGACTGAGGTCCCGGCTGCCGGGGAGACCAAGGCCGAGAACTCCGCTCCATCTGCCGACGGTGAGACAGCAAACGAAAACGCCGCCACCGAGTCTGCCTCAGCTAAGGCGAAGAACAATAGACGAAAGTCGACTGGCGGTGGCAGCCGCAAGAGCCTGAGCAAGAAGGCCTCCAAGGCGCGTCTCACGCATTTGGACGCCAAGCCTGGAGACCACTTCTTGGTCAAGCTCAAGGGTTTTCCCGCTTGGCCTGCCATCATTTGCGATGAATCAATGCTGCCACAAGCTCTTGTCGACAGCCGCCCTGTAGCTGCTGCGCGACCTGATGGCTCCTATACCGAGGCATATGCTGATGGTGGCAAACGTGTCAACGACAGAACCTTCCCAGTCATGTATCTCCATACGAATGAATTGTAAGTTGCATCTCATCACCGTTTCCCATCATGGCTAACCTGACTACAGTGGCTGGGTACCCAATACTGGACTTGCAGAGCTTACTCCTGAAAAGGCCCGAGAGACCATGACCGAGAAAATGCGCAAGGATTTGAAGGAGGCTTTCTCGCTCGCCGCCGAACACAACTCTATCGAACACTACAAGGACGTGCTTAAGCAATTTCAAGATGAACTGCTTGCCAAGCAGCAAGCTGCTGCGACACCCAAGAAGAGCAAGAAGGGCAAGGCTAAAGCTGCTGACGAAGACGTCGAGATGGAAGACGCCGACGATGCTTCGGAGAAGTCCAAGTCCAAGAAGCGCAAGGCTGAGGATGACGCTAGTGTAATTCTTCTAACAGGATGTCACTGATTCATTTTGCTAACAAAACTGCTAGACACCACAACGGCCCGAATCCGTCAAGAAACCCAAGATTAAGCTCAATACATCAACGCCTAAGGCTGCCAGTGGCACTCCTAAGGCCAAAGAGGAATCTGCTGCCAAAGCCAAAGCCAAGGCCAAGAAGTCGTCTGACAAGAAGGCTGAGACCACCAAGAAGGCTAAGATGACACCTGAGGAGCGAAGACATCACAAGGAGGTGAGATAAATGCAACTTTTCCTTTAAACCGATCAGTCTACTGACACCTCTACAGAAGGAAGTGTTATATCTCCGTCATAAGCTTCAACGAGGTCTCCTCACCAGAGATCAGCAACCCCAGGAATCAGAGATGGAGCACATGTCCGAATACGTCACCATGTTGGAGAATCTGAAGGATCTCGAGGTGTCCATCATTCGTGCGACCAAGATCAACAAGGTTCTCAAAGCTATTCTCAAATTGGAATCGATCCCCCGTGAGGACGACTTCCATTTCAAGGATCGTTCCAAGGTTCTTCTGGACCAGTGGACTCAGCTACTGGCTACTGAAAATGCCACCCCTGCTCCCGATGCTACCAACGGCGTCAATGGCAAATCGGAAGCCAAGCCAGATGACAAGAAGGACGATAGTGGCAAGGAGACTACTGAAGAGCCAAGACCCGAGGCCACAAAGACGGAAGAAGCCAAGACTGGGAAGCCCGAGGAGACCGAGGAGGAGAAGATTGCGGAAACACCACAAGCATCGGCGTCTGAAGAGAAGAAGGACGAGGTAAGTTGAAAATAATCCCTGTTGTCATGAGCTTGACTAACCGGAAAACAAGACCGTCGCTCCTCCTGAGCCTGTTGAAGCTGCAGCCTAAGTTACGGGTCAGCTCACGGTGATTTTAGAGCAATTTGTTTCATGGCGTCACGGTTATGGTCCACAAACACTGGTCTTTTTTTCCCCTTCCGATTTTCTACTTTTTCTTGTGCTCTTCTTCACAACTGTGGTAAAAGTGACTTCGTCGCGTTGCGTCTTTTCGGTGTCTGTATGAATATCTGCCAAATCTGGCGGCAGGGGTGTGCCGTGACTCTCTGTAGCCGTAATGATCTCAGGAGTGACGGAGGCAAGAAACATTTTTTTTGGAGGGACTGTACAAAGGGCAAAATCAACAATACTGGTTCAGGGGGCTCGCTTTACGTGGGTTTCTATAAACCAGTTTGGACAGGAGAGGAGCATGGTATGGATGTCGAGACGGCATATGGGATGGGCGGCAAGCCAAGCCAAGCGAAGCAATCTCTCGGAGAATGAGACGATGACATTCGAGAGGAGGCATATGAGAATGAGGATTTGGGGAGCAATAGCATACAGATGATGAATGGGACAAAAGAATTAGAAGCATTCTATATAAAATGTCTTGTTTGTTCGCGATGAATAGCATAGGGAACGGTACAGGTCATATATATCAGTCATTGTCTGTCTACCTAGGTATCTTGCTTGCTTCGTGTGAAATCTGAGCGATTGTGTACCTATGTGTGTATGGATACGATCTTGCTGGTTGTTGGGGGTACAGTGCGTAGTACAGTGTTGGTATGTCTGTTTACTGTCCAAAACGCGTTGACCATTCACCCTCAATCCGAGCTCAGGAGCTTCTTCATCCTACAAGACTTCGATAACTTGTGCAGCATAAATCTGTTGATCATGGCCCATGAAGTCGTCAACCAGGACACATACAGCCAAGAGGATCATCAGGTTAACTAAACCCTAATCATGAAACCTGTCCAATGCCTTTCACTAACTCGGTCAACAGGTCGCATATATATTTGACCCTGAAAACGATGGGACACTCCAAAAGCCAGCCAAGAGGAGGAGAAGATCTAAGCAGGGCCAGGACTCTGCAGAAGTAGTGAAAGATTCCTCAGCTTTTGTGCCTCTTCTCAATGGTGCTGAGAAATCCGAATTCGTCAAATTAAGGGAGAGATTGTTCCAGGAGAGCTGGGCTAAGATTGATGAACGGATCGAGGTGAGTGGACGAAGCTTATGTACCGGATTTATCGCTTACACGGATCAGAGAATACTCAAGACTTCGAATATCGAGACTCTCAATGAAGTCAGCGAGTTTGCCAAAGTCGCGGTGACAGAATCGTAAGAGTCGTACTCCTGATATACCTGCAACCCCTAATATTTGGATAGTGGGGATAGAATCCCTTCAGCATTCATCATCACAGGACCTAACATCGCATCACAAGATCTGCTTTTTCAACAATTATCGGAGACACTTCAGCAAACAACATCGAGCAAGTTTGTTGGTATGCGGTCATCAGAGGCATCGACGCTGAAAGCCACTTTGAAGAAGATTATTCGAGACGTCACAGCCAAGGCCTCGACTGATGAGGATGATGACCTTGAAGTCAGCGACGGCCGAGAGGTGAGTTATCTGCGTCTTCACGGAACAAAACTCATTCCCTGCAGGGACGGAGGTATCTCGACTATGATCTTGAGGCACTGTATGCATTCATCAAGCCTCAAAATGTAGAGCATGTGTTTGTCGCCTTTCAAGACAGTGAAGGGTTCGACAGCAGTTTATTATCGGATTTGATCATTCTCTTCAAGTAAGTACGTCTCTGCCTCAGATTACCTTTGTTCACCGCTGCTAACACGTGTGCAAGCTCTTGGCGCCCTCGTATACCGTTTACTCTTCTCTTTGGTATCGCCACATCAGTCGAGCTTCTCCAAGCCAGACTACTCAAGACTTCCTGTCAGCAAATTTATGGAGCGCAATTTGACGCAATTCAGACCTCGGCCATTCTCGAGACGGTCTTTAAAACGGCGTTAGCAACATCTGATGCCCCTGTCGTACTGGGTGCATCGCTCATCCGCAGCCTGCTTGACCGTCAGCACGACCAGGTTTCAGGCATTCAAACATTCACTATGTCGTTGAAGGTGAGCTTCGATCAGATAACATAAACAAGTCTCATGCCAGCTAACAAACAATAGTACGCTTATATGTGTCATTTCTATGCGAACCCACTCAGCGTTCTCGAGCATACCGCATCGTTACAAGCTGAGCATATCGAGGCCATTCGACATACTGATTCTTTCAGGGAAAATGTTGAGCAGGCAGTAGAATCTGGCATCTTGGACAATGTGCAATACGCCAAAGATTTGCTCGAGAACGACGAGTTTCTCGTCTCGCGAGTTCAAGATAGCCTAGCGCGTCGTCGAGAGTCTGTCGAGGATTTCTTGCGGTCACTTCTGATTCTGGGAGAGACAGAATCGCAAGACATTGAGTTCTCAAGAGCATGTGCGGAAGCGTTGGATGAGGGCGTTTCAATTACCGAGGACTCGAGAGCTATCGAGTCGGTCCGGCGTATGGACATCAGCGAGCTGCTGGTAATGCTTCGCAAGGTTGTATCAATCTTGCAGAAGGGAGACCGCGGCTTACTTCTCGGTCCCGCATCGAAGCAAACGGACATTGAGTTTCGAGATGCATTGACAAGACAGCTTGTCGATCTGGAAGAGCTACAATCAAGGGCAGAAGAGCAGGAGATTACACTACGGAGCAAGTACAGCGGACAGAGCAAAGTGATGCGCACAACTGTGATTGCACAAAGAGTTCAATTGAGCCAAGACTCGGCTGCACTGACAGACGAGGACAAGCAACTTACTCAGGCCGTCGACGACATCACGGGGCTATTGATCAGGCATGTTCAGTTTGTGAGGCCCAGGTCTCTTTTGTTGTCGGAGAGCTGGCTGTACGATTCTCGAGCTCCATCGCGAGACGTGTTCGTGCCTCGACCACGGGCAGTTCTAGAACGCAGCCTCACGAGGCCGCACGACTATTTGTCATGTCCATGCTGCAAGCCAGGCGACGGAGAAACGCTGGCCGCTCTGCCAGCCACGGCGCTCTTATACCGGCTGTACACAGAGACTGGGAGCCTCATCAACGTGGCAGACCTGTGGGCTGCATTCTCAGCGCTTGTCGGCGAGGAGGAGACAGACGAACGCAGGTCGCTGGTGATGTTTTACCGTGGGCTGGCTGAGCTGAGGGCTTTGGGATTTGTCAAAGCAAGCAAGAAGAAAGCGGACCACATCGCCAAGCTGAAGTGGCTCTGATTATGGAGAATTACGGTTGCATCGGTCGACAAAGTTTGAGAAAGAGAGACATGGCGAGAAGATTGAAGACTGCAACCGCCAAATGGGGATGGTCCTGTGTATTTGAGGGGGATGAGACGGGATTAACCACGTCTGGAA